>VMBQ01001645.1:18942-148799 GCA_007657795.1 Dreissena rostriformis | reverse complement strand
CATCAATACATTGAAATGACGTCATTTTGTTGACGAAATGACGTCATTATTCCAGGGCAATTCTTCAGTTAAACTCGTTTACAATGTAAATAAACGGTAAAAAAAAGTATACAGTTAAAGGAAAATGTGTTGAATTCGGTGGAATATCGATTTTATTTCACTCGTGATCATAGAAAAATATATACACGGATATAAACAAGGGAAGTACATTTTGATATGATAATCTAAAAATAGAAAAAGGAATTCCGAAAATTTGTTCTTTTCACCGGTGAAAAAAACAATTTTGTTCTTTCACTGCTGTTATTTCACTGCAGAAATGTCATATTTTATCATTAGGTATTAAAGAAAATAAAGTATTAGAAAATTTCTCTACGTATTTTTGGGTTGAATCCCGTCTTACACCGTTGGTAATATACGAATGTCAAATGCAATTTGTCTTGATATAATTTATTTTAATTAAAAAAGGCTGTGCCATTCCGAATGCTTTACTTACTTTTTACATGTCTATAAAAACTAATAAAAAAAAAATCGTCAACTAATATCTTGACGGACAGTTTTTTTTAGGAAGACAGCATAGATCCCATAATAACTAGTAGCTGACAAAATAAGTACTGTATGTTACAATCGACACATCATATTCTTAAGTAATGCTTTGCTAACAAAGTCAACTGTTATGATAGATTAACATTCCTTTTCATATCTTTATATATAATATGCAATCAATATTCGAACAATCTTGACATCCATGTTGCCCATTTCATTTGTGAGACATATTACATAGACAACTTCATTCTCCTTTTCTTAACCAACAGCCTCGACGAGAGACACATGGGCTACCAAGGTTTCGTCGTTAGAGCCACCAACGCCCAAGGCCAGATCGCCTGGAAGACGGTTGGTCGCTACACGAGCCGGCGCATTGAGACCGTCCTCATGAAGTCCTGCCCCAAGACCTTGGGACTCAGTACTCAGCTCGTGAATCACGTGAATTCCGCAATTTTGGGACAGGTGCGCCCTTTATACTATTTATTTTAGCTTAATTGCATCGAAAGCCTTAGGCTTCATTAAAAGCTCTCGAGACCGTTTCCTGGGTTAAACCAGTACTTGGTGTATTTTGGGGGAGATCTTATGAACGCTGCTACAGTGGGGATCGAACCCTTGACGTTCCGGTCCCTTGGATGACACCTTATCCACTTGGCAGCCCTTATATATCTGCTTCAATATCTTGTTATCCATCTGTACAAAGCTCCTTACCTGGTATGTAATAAAGGGGAATTGAAATATAGCGATCAGTCCGGTTAGCGCAGCGGTTGGTACACGCGCTTCTTACTAAGTCGACCTGAGTTAAATCCCCCTCCCGGGCATTTGAGATTGGTTGTTGGTCACAATACTGGTAGAATTTCTTTAGATTAAATTGCGGTATCCCCCAATTGCACAATACCGCACTAAAATCTGATACCTTTCCGCTATTTAAAGAACATATTGCTCACTAATGTGTTTTTGTAGCGAGTCAAAATTCAGTCGGAACTTAATTGTTTCTTAAGATCTTTAATATGACAAGGCCCTTGTTCATCGTGTCTGCATGACGAATATGATCTATATTTATCGTGTGACGTGGTAAAAAGAGAATATGTTTGCAAGTATAAGAACACTATTGAATCAAAGCCTTTCACAAAGTAACACGAACTTTATGGCATGCACACAAAACACGTGTTCCAACATGTTTTGTGTTTGTTCGGTCATTAAACGGACACTTTTGCGTTTCCTGATATCAAACAATAAACTTAAACTTGTATCAGAAGAAGCGAGCGTGTCATTGTTATGACTATTTGACGTGTATTGTGTAGGATCGGTCATTAAACGGACGCTGTTGCGTTTCTTGATATCAAACAATGAACTTAAAAGTGTATAAGAAGAAGAGAGCGCGTCATTTTTGTGACTCTGTTTTCATCAAATTTTCGGCTGATATTTGGTGTAAAACACGGCTCATTTTGGTGTAAAACACGGCTCATTTGGTGTAAAACACGGCTAAGGTTGTTGTTCAATCAAGAAAAGCTGTTCGTGCATGTAATTAACGCGTTGTAACCTTATTGTATAAACTGGGCATAATGCATGTGCGTAAAGTGTCGTCCAAGATTAGCCTGTGCAGTCCGCACAGGCTAATCCGGGACGACACTTTCCGCCTAAATTGAATTTTTGCTAAGAAGAGACTTCATTTAAACGAAAAATGTAATAAAAGCGGAAAGTGTCGTCCCTGATTAGCCTGTGCGGACTGCACAGGCTAATCTGGGACTACACTTTACGCACATGCATTATGCCCAGTTTTCTAAGAACACGACACAAATTGCATCACTAATAATATGATAAAACAACTTGAATTATTCAACAAATAAATTGGACGAAAAAATTGTATATGATATTTTGCCTTATTTCGAAATGCTTAATTATTAAACAAACAAATATTTTTAGTTTTAGAAATGCATTATTTGGCTAAATGTTGACATTTTGTTATTACAAAGTATTTGATATGTTGGACTACGTATTGTCCGTTACATATAATATCAGAAAGCATTTATTTATAATTATAATGCCAAATGTGTAGCAAGAATTTGCAAGTCATCATTGGACGAATTCTTCCACTGAATTCTCGTAATTTATGTCATATAGATGAAATCAGAACAATGTCAATGAATAAAACTCTCTGTTATGTCTATTATAAATAGTTAACGAATCCTCAGTATTCGCAATTCATTATATCACGTGTAGGAAATTGTTCTGTGACAGTTTTATTATATTGATGATAGAGGAAATAGACACGCGCTTATTATTGCTTGCATTTTTACTAACACAATTATCTACGGCGTTAAGTATCATTAATTATAATACTTATGACCCCCATAACACGCGGGAGAGGTCGTTTAACCATAAATATTTCGGTTCTTGACATCTGATTTAAATACTTGATTATTATCGATGATGTAATTGCCAGCTTTTCACACCCAACGCGATGTGTTTAAGACAAATACGTGTTATTAAATCAAATCGCAATCCGACTGTATATTAAACAAACGTTGCCTTAATTCCATTTTTATAACTACCGATATTTATTATGAACATAAACAACTGATTTCCTTTTACGTTAAGCTATTCAACTTTTCAGAATGTGTAATTACTTAACCATTATTTGACCACTTTTACAAAAATAGTATCGTCCTTCCAGTAAAGATAATTGATCTGACTACAAACATGTTCTTTTAACCCTTTGCATGCTGGGATATTTGTGGTCTGCTAAAATGCTAAAACTGTTTGCAAAGACCTTCAAAATCCGGTTCCAGCGCTCAAAGGGTTAAACAGTTAACGCTCTCACTCAAACGATTCTGTTAATCTGTACCTATATCAATATTATGTAGAAATGTACAATTGATAAAATCCAACATAATTATCTCATGCCGTGTATCTTTTTATTGTATGTTTGGCAAACAGCTTGTAATGCTTAAGTTGAATAAATGTTATATTATGTTTTTAAAAAAAATCACGTTCTTCATATGGAAAAAAAACGAGAAAAAAAAACATGTTCAGTCTTAATTGCAATCGGCTGATGTTAAACATTACTTCTGTGGACACAACATTAGTTTTAATTGAAAATTATGATGTTTTTGCAGCGACTATTACTTCGTTAAAAAACACGATTGTATACAAGATATTATAAAGAACTACGGACATATGTATATGTGTCATTCGTCGCGTATTAAAATCAACATAACTGTCAGCTATGTAGTTACCCATTATAAACATTTACGTGCGACACGAGTGTCTAATAATAAACTTTTTGATGAGACGATTCTTACGCGATCTGACCACTATTTGTTTGTTTAAGAAACGTAAACTGTATTTAACTATGTTTCACAAAGTATCAATGATGGATTTTTTTTCTCTGTGTCGGGCAGTATGTCATCAATTGTGTCGTGTTCTGGGAAAACTGGACAAAATGCATGTGCGTAAAGTGTCATCCCAGACTAGCCTGTGCAGTCCGCACAGGCTAATCCGGGACGACACTTTCCGCCGAAACTAGATTTTCGCTAAGAAGAGACATCATTTAAACGAAAAATTCCATAAAAGCGGAAATTGTCGTCCCTGATTAGCATGTGCGAACTGCACAGGCTAATCTGTGATGACAATTTACGCACAAGCATTATGCCCAGTTTTCTCAGAACACGACACAATTAGTCCTCGTGCCAGTTCAAGTTTTCAAGTTGTAATTGGAGCATCGGTAAAACGCCTTTGACCAAACAAGTGCACAAAATATAACCAACGTGCATTAGTAAAATACAAATACAATCATGTTAATAAACACAAACTACAGTGAAAAATGTTCAAACATCGTCTACAAACGTGTATGTTTTGAAAACAACTAATAGTAAACAAAACGTTGATAGACGCTACTTGTAGGGTTTCATACAATATTTGTTATCAATACATACATTTGTTAATATGTTTCGGCTAAAAAGTTTGTTTTTGAAAGTTTGTATCTATAAACGAACATACTATTCTCAAGTTATTTGTCACAGAGAAAAACGTTATCTCGTGTTAATATATATTCATTCCTTACGAAAAACACGCAAGTTTACCCTATTTCTCTTGCCTATCCAGCTCCCACAAACTCCGCAACCCAAGACCATATCAAAAGCGTACGTGACCTATAACAACGAAGAGGACACGATTAGTGTCAGCATCCGTCAACAAGTCCTCATGCGCAAGAAGCGACAGGCGCAGATGTGCGCAACGAGGTTCGCCCCGGAGAACTGGAACTACGCGTCGGTTCAGCGCAGAAACAACTGCTACAACTATGCTACTAACATGCAGACCAACACCTTTGCTCAGCCAGGTAATTGTTTATGAATGGAATATGTTTATGTTTAGGCCTGAACACCTTCGTTACGATATTAAATGTGTTTCTATCTGAGTCTCGCTCTGGGAAAACGGAGTTTATTGCATGTGCGTAAAGTGTTATCCCAAATTAGCATTTGCAGTCCGTTGAAGGCTATTCAGGGACGATTTTTTTCCGCTTTTACATATTTTTTGTATGGAAAAAAAGTCTCTTATTAGCAAAAAAAAAACAGTTGGTGTGGAAGTGTCGTCCTGATTAGCCTGTGAGGACTGCACGGCCTTATCTGGGACGACACTTTGTGCACATGCATTAAATCCCTTTTTACCAGAGCAAGGCTCAGTTTAAATCTGGGTCTTGGCCTTATCATGAACGTTTAAATAAAATGTGAAATCAACGAAATAAACAACTGAAAAAGATTTAAGCATATTCCATAATTCTGTGCATGTTGCTCAAACATGAAATTCCAAAATGTGATAAAATACGTTATTGGAAGTATAAGATTCTCAAGTCATTATAAATGTAGTCATTACGGTAAACATACAATTACCGATTAAATACAAACAAATACCTGTTGGAAACTAAGGTTTTCATTTGCGTTTATTAAGTTTAGTTCTACGTTTGTTATATAAAGTTCAAATTTCTTTGAATTATTAAACGATTCTGTACTAGTACTTATTGCGCAAAAAGCGATCAGCGTGTTTTTAAAAATCATGTATAATTCTACGCTTTAAAGGTGGGTTAAAGGTCATACTATTAATATGCATATAAAAGTATATGCCTTTTTATCAAAATTAAACAAAAGTTATAAAATTAGACTTTGTATAAAAGTTTAGAGTGCACAGTTGTTTTTCATAAAAGTACTACCATTTTTATAACAAAAATGACTGAGGATAGACCTTGTGAACAAAATGTTATACAAATATTAATAGCATAAAAAGTACAAAAACAAGCCCATCAATCAAATTCATCCCATTGCCAATTAGCGAGCGATTTTGATTGATGTCTTGTTTGTACTTTGATGCGTATTTGTGTTCACACACGGTTGTTAATTAATTATTATACAACTGCAACGCAAACAAACAAACAAAAAATCCTGACCCATAGACGAATACCAAACATTGTATGACCGCAATTAAATGCACGGAATGCATTATCAACATTTATACTGGCGTGTATTGGTTTGTCCAATTAACTCAGACACCGTTGTGTCAATATTTTATTTTCCTTAATGTCTTATTTCATCTGCTCGAGTGTGTGAGTGTCGAATGTGCCATAAAAGGCAGTTCGCATGGCGTGGCTGCTTGAGATGTTTGTCATTATGTCGATATACGACTATAACGTCCAACACATGCATGATATGTCCGTCGTTCTGATGAAACTGGGCTTAATGCATGTGCGTGAAGTGTCGCCCCGGATTAGCCTGTGCAGTCCGCACAAGCTTACCAGGGGCAACACTTTCCGGCTAAGCTGGATTTCCTTTTAGAAGAGACTTTCTTTAAACAAAAAAATCCTTAAAAGCGGAAAGTGTCGTCCCTTCTTAGCCTGTGTCATAACGAGGTTCATATTAATACTAGTACTTATCGAAGTTTCCTTGTTACACAGGCCGCGCTTCCGGTAGACGCTACACAAGGACCACCGCCGAGGACGTTTACGCCGCTGCCGTGCGCGACGGTCTGACGCCGCTCAGCCAGCCGGACGCCGGAAGAGAATGCCTCATCGTCCTGGTGATCTGGCCAGGCGAGGACTACCACTTCCTGCGTCTCGACAACGACGGCACCTGGTCCCAGAAGAGTGGTCGCACGCGCGCCCGAAACACCGACGACAGCGGGTTCACCATCACGGACCCCCGTCTAGCTGACACCGGCCCGTACACCCAGCTCGCTGGATTCCTCGGGTGCGGTCCAATGGTGAACGTCCGGTAGTGGAAGTATTGAAAAACAATGGCTCAAACAATCAACGGCATGGACCCCTCTCATCTCGGTTATCTTTGACATTGTGGAGAATGACGGACCAATTCATCGACAACTAATTTGGTCTGGAAATTAAATGTGCAATTTGTTTCTCGTATTGGTGATCCTATTGTAAGCAATATCTGAAAAAAGGGTCTTAAACAGCTTCATAAAATTAGAACTGAATTGGCAGGCAGTTATTGACAATCCGTTTATAGGTTTTCGTAGATGAATAGTTTCTTGAGTAAACGATCTCGTTGGTTATATATGCAGGATGACTAAAATTCCAGTTTTCAAACTGACCCCATGACTGAATTTAATCGTTTCTTTTGTGTATAACTTACATTAGTATTACTATTTTAGTTGGAATATTTTATATAGTTGTATTTGGTTATTCAATAGCATTCATACAGTACCTTTATAAAGCATTTTTTAAATTTAAGTAAGATTGTCCTAGATTTTTATTTAGATTATCTGATTTTTGTATTGTTTCTTAAACTGAGTCACTTGCAATAAGTGCTAATGCAAAACGGTTTCCACATATCCAAAATGATTTTTTATCTTTTGCTTTAATGTAAGAACTTTGAGAGAACCATAGGAATAGTTATTGTATAGTTTGCAAAGTCTCATAATTTCAATATTTGGAGAATATATAAAATGTTGCACATCTGACTGAACAAAATTAATCAATAAATCAATTAAATGTCTGGTATTTTTTTCTCGAACATCTATAAATACGTGAGTCGTATATTTTCAATTTCATTTGTAAATTATCTTTTATCCCATATGTTAAATCATGAGTGAACGTGATACTGTCTGAATATATCATATTGTGTCATCATTTTATCCTATTTAACTTATTATTAAATTATTCAAATGAAACGCCTCTCAAGTATTTAATTTACACGAATGATTATTAAACGTCAATAATGTGCTATTGATATTTTGAAACGTTTATGAGTTATGCTGTCGCTCTGTCAAACGCAAAACTTCCCGGAAAAAGAACGTCATAAAAAACATAGGCCCGATCTTCAGATCGATTACACGTAATTAACATATGAATGTGATGATATAAAATGTCGAATAGTTCAACGTGCATCATAAATCGTCTGCTATGGAAAACTGATCGGCGTGGCATTATTAATATTCACAATACATAGTTCACCAAAAACTTTTCGCACACACCTGTACAAAAAAACTTTCTCGTGTTTTAGTGATGTCGGTTATAAAAGCAAGATTGGTCTATACAATAAAGTTGACCATTAATGCGTACGCTGAACAGTGTAATTCGTGATCGATTTCTTTAATTACAACATATGAACTTTGTTTCGTTTTAACGATAACCTTAATTACTTTTATAAATTTATTAATGTTAACTATTTCAGGCATGATTTAGATGACTTTGATTACGGGATTGTGCTGACGTGTCTTTAACTCGACATATGTGTCGCGTTCTGAGAAAACTGGGCATAATGCTTGTGCGTTAAGTGTCGTCCCAGATTAGAACGTGTAGTTCGCACAGGCTAATCCGGGACGACACTTTCCACCTAAACTGGATTTTCGCTAAGAAGAGACATCATTTTAACGAAAAATTCCATAAAAGTGGATATTGTCGTCCATGATTAGCCTGACGTGTGCGGACTGCACAGGCTAATCTGGGACGACACTTAACGCACATGCTTTATGCCCAGTTTTCTCAGAACACGACTCATATTATTAACATAACTCTACGATGATTGTTTTTTGTGTATTAATGTAACGCCCAAATATCATCATAAGCACATAATGCTCTACGAATGAATTAGTTATCTCGACAGTCTACATCCGAAAATAAAACATAATAAACACTCTTTGTTCGCAATAAAAATTTCTATCGTTGCATTTCGAGTACTTCTTTTTTTTACACGACATTTGTGTTCTTTACATTACGATAAAAGCCTTTCGGCCTTTTTAAATTGGCACACGCGATATAAACAAGCATACGTCGAGTTGAGACCGCCCCAATAAGTATAATACCATCAGATCCACTTTGTGTATTTTTTTCTTCAGGAAACGCCGATGTTTAAATGATTTCGCCTTTATTAGATATTGCATAAGTCAATTCACTCAGGTACATTAAAATCTTGTTTACTTCTGTCAAAAGCAACCTGTTTTAATGTTTCTATTAAAACTTTTCGGCTATTTTAAAATATAAAGATTTCTTCATTTAAAAGATCCCTATTAAACAGGCTTCTGGTAACAAACGTAATGAGCTCGGACTACAAGTTTGGTATTTCGACAAAAGTAATATTATCATACAGTTCAAACAACGTTCCAAATGAAACTACATTCTTATAAACCCAACTTACCATGTCACGGTTTCAGTTCGGTCCACATACACCAATTCTGAAAAATGCAACAAATATTAGTATTTTTATTTATATATCAAGCAACATAATTCATAACTTTGGAAGTTCGGTTCCCGTGTTTTTTATATCATATCAAACGTGTTCTATGTTAAAATGAAGGTAAAATACACACGCTTTTTCCTGCTTGCATTTTCTCAATATTAACCGACCGAAAGGTCCTCAATGTGAACACCCAGAGGCTCCAACATCCGGTTTACACCATCATCGGAACAAGCGTTCGCTTGAATACGTTTCCTGGTCTAACATAATATAATATAATGATAACGAAATTTTAAAAGTCTGTATCTACAAGGGCTGAGAGTGTATCAACAAGCATAGGCCGTGCTCGGTCTATGATCTTTATATGACATCACTAAGATCATAACAGTTAAAATATATAATATCATAACCGCGGAAAACTTTTTTTTTAACTTTCTCCACTGAAGCAATATTTATTCAATGTAAAGCCATAATTAAACATAAAAAAAATGTCATGCACAATCCCCGGTAAGAAATTTTTGACAAAGATACATTCAAGTTATAGTATATAACTTCACATATGTCTCTGTTATTTAAAACATGCTTTCAACTATGAATTTCGATTAGCATGTGATAGAACACAGTCTCAAGACCAAAACGCGGTTTTTGAGTATGACATGTCTGTTAGTATCGTGTTACGTGACATAAATAAAGATATTGTATGTGTGTAAAAATTACTCTCAAACTACATCATGCAATCAAAAAACTCGAGGGTTTTCAGCCGACTACTTATTCCGTTTACATTCGAAGTTAATTTGAGTATTTGTTGCGAGTATATATATATAAAATATACATACTTATAACTAAAGCTTTATAATATGCATGTGCAAAATAGTTTTTATGACCCCAGGCTATACTGGGGGACATTTTGTTTTTGCTCTGTCTGTTTGTTGGTTTGTTTGTTTGCGTCAAACTTTAACATTGGCCATAACTTTTGCAATATTGAAGATAGCAACTTGACATTGGCATGCATGTGTATCTCATGGAGCTGCATATTTTGAGTTGTGAAATGTCAATGTCAAGGTCATCCTTCAAGGTCAAAGGTGAAATAGATGGGGGGACATAGTGTTTCACAAACACATCTTGTTTTGTAATAGTTCTTGAAATGTTAAACACTTAAAATTGAATATGAATGTATGTTTATAACTGTATGTATGTTCTACTCAAATACATGTACTGAAACTACTTTGTAAATAACATGATTGCATGCAATTATGTTCTATCTTACGGAACATTTCAGATAAGGTACCCATCAAATATTTATCCTTAAAATGCTATAGCATATGCATATTATAAGCGTGTATGTATGTCTGTAATATCTTACAGATAAAAAATATACACACGAAAAAACACACACACACACACACACACACACACACACACACACACACACACACACACACACACGCATTGGAGTATTTGGAGATTAATATAGGTTCACGTAAGTGGGCCATATATTTTTAATTGAACGGTCATTAATATGGCAAATGTATTAAATTGACACTTTTTTGAAAAAAAATGAAGGTTATTGCGAACTTAAAACTCTTCGAAACGAGAAACAATTCACCTTAAAAATATTTAAGAGCACTAAAGCTTCGTGTCATTTTAAATCCTTATTTATACCATTTGTCAGATATGTTTTATTGGATGTGGTGGTATTCATTAATCGAGATGTTAATTCATTTAGTTAAAAACTAAGATATCGAAAAACAAATAAATTGCGTGTACTCCAGCTGGGTGGCATTATGTGTCATTATCATACCATATGTCATATATCAGATTTGTTGTTCGTGTAGTATATTCACTTATTAGGATGTCAGAACAGATACATAACGAAATCCTAAATTATTTATCATGTTCATGACATTTGAGACCCAATTTGTATAACCTTTATTACGTTCCAATTTGTATAACCTTTATTACAATCGTAATAGGCTTGTCTGTAAACAATTTGCATTATGATATTTTCATTGTTAATAATTTTAAACCAGTATTTTATAATTTTAACGAACATGTTTACATACAATGGATATCTATTTAATTCTCCATAAACATCTACATTAAATGTTTTTACTTTAACCTGTAACAATTGTTTACACAATTTTAAATGTATGCGTTCAATATCATCTGACTGTGTGAATCCCCATACTTCTGAAGCATAACTTAATATGTAGCCAACAAAAGAGTCAAACACCTGACATTTTGTTTTGGTTTTATGTCAAAATCATCGCATTTAAACAATACTGTATGTATTGCCTTAAGGGCCTAACCGACCAAATGTTCATGGTTTAATTAAAAATTTCCCGTATAATTCAAAACCGTTCCTTAATAGTTAAAGTTATTAACCACTTTAATATCATAACCATTGTATATCCATTTTTCGTGTTTTTTTTTTTTCATCCTCCCCGTAATGATTTAATAACTGATACTGGTGGGTTGAGATAACCTGCAATGAGATCGTGTCATACGAAGCGTGCAGTTTATTGTATAGGTTTTATTTATATACATGGACTTACCGGCAAATTAAACAAGAACTTGGATGTGAAAATTATGTTTCTATGCCACTTACAAAGCACTTGAGATCTTACATTGCTTATATAAGAACAGGCACTATGCCTCAGCGGATTGAAACCGGGCGGTTTAGAAACTTAAAACCGCAGCTGACAGCCACAGCTCACCAGTTAAAAGACGTGGTCTGGTATCATAGATTTAACAAGTTACATGTACAAAATGCTCTTTACAAAAAAAATGTGGCACAATATATTCCATTTCAGTTTCGCGCAACGATATCTATTCAGACACCACACGAACACTAACTTGGTACATGAACATGTGTTGAATTTATTGTGCCACGAACAAATAAAAAAGAGCATATTGTATCTTGTTAAATCCATGTTACCAGACCACATCTAGCGTTGACAGTTTGGCTATTGCTATAAGGAATACTGATTGTTTATGAGTAAACTTTGTTTTACGAAATATTCGCTGATTTTGAGTCTTAATGGGGCTTTAAAGGGAACTTACATTTTATTGGGATTTGGATTTTGCTACTTCCAAATCTCCACCAGTATGTCACATCTAAAATTTGAAAAAAAGTGAAACTTTAGCAACATTATCAGTCCGGAAATTCTTGCCCGATAGCTTTTAATTCAGCCCAAATTACACATTGCTTACACGACAATACATACAATAGGACATTTAACATATACTCAAATGACAAATTGCTTACACGACAATACATACAAAAGGACATTTAAGATAAAATCAAATGACAAATTGCTTACACGATAATACATACAAAAGGACATTTAACATGTACTCTAATGACAAATTACTTACACGACAATAAATACAATAGGACATTTAAGATAAAATCAAATGACACATTGCTTACACGACAATAAACACAATAGGACATTTAAGATAAAATCAAATGACAAATTGCTTACACGACAATACATACAAAAGGACATTTAACATATACTCAAATGACAAATTACTTACACGGCAATAAATACAATAGGACATTTAACAAATAATCAAATGACAAATTGCTTTCTAAACAATAAATACAATAGGACATTAAACATATAATCAAATGACACATTGCTCACATGGCATTAAATACAATAGGACATTTAACATATATTAAAAGCTTATGTCACCGGATTGGAACGGTCAAAGCAAAGCATTCGGGGTGTAAACTGGTTAAAGGAAAGCCAAATCTGACACTTCACCCCGAATGAATCACAAACGACACTTTAAATAAACATAAAAGTCAAATCATCGTAATTCACATTAAACAGACATAAAAGATAATATATACAACTATGGCATTTAGTCAAGTCATTTTTTAATTCGCAATGGTAATTGTTTCCACCTTATAAACAGATGTGATAGAAGTTTCGAACACATAAATCGCGTTCACTCGATATTAGGGAAATGCTCAGCGTTCCTTTATTTGACAATATGATAGGCGCATAATTAAGTCATTCATCACCAAAACATGTATTTGACACTGATGGAAATAAATCAGAATGGTAATTGGGGATCGTAATTAACCTTAGATTACGTAAATTATACAAACGTCAAAAAGTCCCGACTCAAACATTGTCGCACAGGCAACGGCCCAAGTGACCCATTAACATCTTGCCGATATTTAAGTGTGTCGACTTCATATACAACGAAATAATGTTAACTATATCAGATCGCCCGTTGACATTTCATTTCTATTTTGAGGACTGAATCAGATTTGAAAGAATCCGGCCGAATGTGGCGAAGCTTAAGCAGTATTGTGACCATATATCGAAATAAAAACGATTTAGATAAACTCGGTATCTCACTCACTATGTTATTGGTTTCCAATTTAATACAGATAGTGAGAAAAAATATTGACTATGATATAATTAAAACTCTGATATGACGTCATTATATTGACGTTATTGTGTTTAACATAAGAATATATTTACACATGACTATAGTAAAAAAAAGAACCAAACAGACAAGAACAACACCAAAGAACACATAAAAACAACTACAAAACTGTATTTTTTCGTATAACAAGAGTTTCTCCAACTAAGTTTTGTTAAGTATTTAACAAGCACTATTTGTACTCGTTTCAATGACTGAGTAACCGGGTATATATGTTTTTGTAACTCTCCAGTCCCGTATTCGCCATCATTTTCTTAGACTTAACACAGCGGGGATGGAGAGAGGACGGGGTTGCGATTGTTGTTAGTCTTTTCCGAAGTCTAACGTCTTAGAATTAGTTCCTGAATAACGGACCCTCGGCAAACGAACTAGAGTTGCTAATGTTATTAAAGGAATATGCTCTATTTGAATGAATGAGTTTTATTTTCTCCTCTTGTAATGGTTATTCACTATTAACTTGTTTGCCAAATTTGTTACGTTTGATGAAGAGACAAGGACTATTTGTTTAGTTTTTTTTTGTTATGAAAGACTGAGCTAAAGATGTTACATATGTCGCACAACTAGGCTTTATATGCATCACTTACTCAAACTATCAAAATTAATATTAAAACTAAAAAGCACTTATTTGATTGCACGATTTTACCAATTATTGTATGCGATTCAAAATTATATATTATATATAACGTAAAATGATTGCTTTTCTTTCCTTCTGGTGCAGCTGAAGTTTCGTTTTGTGAAATTTAAAGACATTGATTAGGAATTTCTTAAAATAATTCTTAATGTAAAACAGTCAACCCACAATATGACCGTACAATGCTTCAGTCTAGAATTATGCTATCCCTTCACCTCACACAACGGATTCGTGAACAGTTAAGATTTCATTACGCATATGGCTTAACAAATTCAAGCTGATTTCCTATTGCGCTATCCTTCCTGTAATAGTGCATTTTTTTAAGTGAATTGTTCTCTTTCGATTGTAATTGCTTATGTAGCGATAGTCTTGTATTGCATACACGTGTGCTATCCAAATTGCATATACATGTATGTCATTTGGAGTCTTGTAGATACAATTTTGAATACGCCATAAGCATTGGTGTTGCCTTTTGCCAATAAAATAATGAACGCTTATTCAGGGACATGAACCAAAAAAAGTCAGTTCCTGACTGGGTTGTTACGAACCTCTTACTATTTACATTTTCTTTCAGGTTTCTATTGTTATACCTACTGAACTATCCTACTATCATTAAAACGGCAAAAAAACTCGTGTTAAACCAATCTTGTTTCTGAATTTTAGTTGTTATGCAAATATGACATATAATGGCGAATCAGTGGTACCGAGTACGCTAAAAAAACAACAACTGGAACCCCAGTTTTAAAGAAGTAGTAACATGAAGAAAGAAACGCAACCATTGTACTAATAATGCGACATAAAATAGAGTATTTTCCCTTTTTGAGTAGCAACACAAGTTTCATTTGCAATTTATGTTTTGTTTCTTTGGACGTTTCGCCGTAAGCATTATCATCAAATACTACTGCTGCTTTCATTGTTATTACTGAAACACCTCTACTACTTCTAGTAGTGCTGCTGCTACACAAACGACAACAAATGTTACTTCTGCTTAAACTACTGATAATATCACTCCTACCGCTCGTTCTGCAATACTTACGGTGATAACAATATGTGTCGCGTTCTGAGAAAACTGGGCAAAATGCATGTGCGTAAAGTGTCGTCCCAGATTAGCCTGTGCAGTCCGCAAAGGCTAATCAGGGACGACACTTTCCGCCTTAACTGGATTTTCGCTAAAAAGAGACATCATTTAAACGAAAAATTCCATAAAAGCGGAAATTGTCGTCCCTGGTGAACCTGTGCGGACTGCACAGGCTAATCTGGGATGACAATTTACGCACAAGCATTATGCCCAGATTTCTCAGAACACGACACATATAACTTCCATCTTTTTTTTGAACAGAACAAATCGTTTATTTCACCAAAGTATACACACTATACAATAAGGGCAATATAACAAAGCAAGATTATTTAATAAATTATAAACTTCCGGTAATATTAACAATAGGGATTTGCAAAAAAAAAACGTAATGAATGGGATATGGAGAGGGGTTGGGGGTACCATAGGTGGGTAGTAGTAGTACTAGTAGATTATGATTAAATTATAATGGTAACTCTTTTATTAATTTTGATGGTAATAATTGTATTAATTATAATAGTGGTAGTAGTAATGATAATAATTTAATTTATTCGGTAACGTGGCAATGTAGTTCACACGCAATGTGACAAAAACTAACAAAATCTTCGTTAATTAGTGGTTTATGGCCGAATATATTCGGTGTGGGGATGAGTTTTGCACACGGCGTACAGGCAGCGAAGATTAATTGTTGTTTTCTTGGGAATATCGACATCTTTAATTGTGATAATAAGCCGAGGCATAAAAATCATGGAGAATGGATGGTTGGGTAATAATTTGAACCATGTGGCTCTTGTTGTGAGTCCACAAACAATCGTTCTTCCAGTGTGTTTCACGCGTGAGTGCACCAGCACACGCACGAAAAAAAGTCACGAGGTCGACATGTTTACAACACAATCATGCCAATGGCAGTTGAGAAGGTAATTACAGAACAGCTTTGCTTCACGGTCTAGCAGATAATAGAAACATAGAAATACCGTTAATTGTTGGCGGTATGTGCGGGTCAAGCATGCATTTTTAAGCCAAATTATTATGAATAAATAATATTTTTTGAAATCAACAAAAGGTTTGTTTGAGAGGGTAGAGCAAATAAACATGTGATAGGACAGGAACAATACTCAATAGTCAACAATAATTTACATAGATATAGCAATAGTAATAAATTTACATTCAAATCACTGACATGTCCTACGTACATAATATACTTTTTTTTTCACAATCAGTTATTCAACAACAATTTACAATTAAATACATTTAGATGTAAGTAAAGTTCTGAATAAAGGTTCACAATAATATATTTACATTCACTACACTGACAGGACTTTTACTCGACATATGTACATATTATTTTGGCCGCCTCTGTAGTTTGCACACATTATCTTAAAGAGGAAGTGTACTCGGTCATTTTCAATATTGTGTATAGAATGCGTTAGTAATACTCAATAAATAATTGGTGTTAGTACATCATATAAAAATGTTGTTACACAAGACAAGCATAGTATTCATGGTAATTGATAGGTCTTCTGTGGAATGGTGTACAGGTAATACCCAAACATAATAACATATTGTCATATTTGAAAGCAATACAGACAGTTCAATTTAATTTGTTATAGACATTGTGGTACACAAACAAAATACAGTTATTTGATGCTGCAGAAACAATTTAAAAAAAAAAATGATCGCTGGAGGCATTGGTCATTGTAAAAAATATACTTATAATTATTTCATGAATTTACTAAAGATAAAGCGTATAAATTTGCATGAATCGGATGATAAAATTGTGTTAAGAGTAGCTTCATGCAGTTCATTCCCCAAGAATTGTTCTCTTTCAGGGTTAAAGAGAGCACAGTTTAAAAGGTAGTGATGTTCAGAGCCAACTTGACCAGAGTTACAAAGTGTACATGTTCTTTGATTCATGGAACGAAGTTTGTTTGCGAAGTTTTGTTTTCTTTCTTTAATGAAGTTATTCATTGTACGCTTATATTGTTTGCTGGCATTAGCCATTCTTAATTTGTTGTCTTGATTTTTATTTTTTTGTGTTATCATTTTTAGCGTTGTGATAGATAGAGCGCGCTTTAAAACATTTTGGACCAAACCGTTCGTTCTGCTATACTAAAGGTGATAAAACTATTAGGACAGTGTTTGTGGTTGTTATGATGCGATGATAACGCTGGTAATGGTGGTAACGACAATGAAAATGGTGGTAGTGGTGGGTGTGATAACAATAACCAGGTGATAGTGGTGCGTGTGGTGATGATCACATTGGTGGTGGCGTTCGTGGTGGTTATAATTGCTTTGCTTCTGGTGAAACTGTTAGTCATCGCGGAAATAGCGATTGGGGCGGTCTATACGAATGGTGTCCGTGGCTTGTGGGAATTACAAAGAAATAAATCTGTGTACTAAACCTGTCAAACGGTAGTTACTTGGACATTTCTGCACAGACTTTGACAGCATATTTGCATTATTGAATCATGGTATGCGACGTTAACTAAAGTGTAGCACACTTCCCTGATATAGTTTACGCGTAAATGACGAAAACGTGTTTGTTGAGAAAACATGAAATGCGTCAAAGCCGTATACTGCCAAATGTTTATGTCTGTTATCTTATAAATTTCCTCAATGTTGTATTTAATAAGGGTCCGGCATTAAAACATGTTATTCAGCGACGGATGGCTATAGTTTTTCGGTTGCAATGATTATTATTGCATTGTATCTATTATAATTTGACTTTGTTCCGGTTGACGTCACAAAGCTCGGAGAGATTAGAATCTGATATGAGTCGTTTTCTGAGAAAACTGGGCATAATGCTTGTGCGTTAAGTGTCGTCCCAGATTAGCCTGTGCAGTCCGCACAGGCTAAACTGGGACGACACTTTCCGCCTAAACTGGATTTTCGCTAAGAAGAGACATCATTTAAACGAAAAAATCCATAAAAGCGGAAATTGTCGTCCCTGATTAGCCTGTGCGGACTGAACAGGCTAATCTGGGATGACAATTTACGCACAAGCATTATGCCCAGTTTTCTCAGAACACGACACATATCTTTATATTTCAAACGACTTATGGTGAAACTTTAGGGGCGGTGATGTCTCGATAAAAGAAAATCAGAATAAATAAAAGTTGAATTATTCCTATACTATATATATAGATTTAAATCAGTGAATACAAGTAAATATCTTGTCATTTTGGATGTGAAAAAATTATTAATGCCAATATGTTTAATCTCCCGAAAAAACTACTGAAAGTCTCTTGCATTGTGTAAGGGACGATAATACCACGGATATTTAATATTACTTATGCTTAGACTCCATGATATAAATGTATTATAATATGCATTTGACTTTGCAGTTAATACATATTTAGTTAATATATTTCTCCGTGAAAACTAGTACGGACTCAAAAATATATTTCCGGTAATGGTTGCTTAGACTTAAATGACTTAAATGCTCCCTTATGTTGTCCACATACGCGGATGTAACGCGGTGGACAGATAGTACGCGACGGAATATAGATCAACATATTAATTGACAGACACAATAGTGAAGGCATTTTTAACATGCATGTTGACATTGGTAAATTATCCGAAACAAGTATTCGTCGTAGACATTTTGTTTTTAATTTACTTGGCACGTCGGTCGCACAATCCATTGTGATAGGAATTTGTTGAAACTATGCGGAATCGATTTGTCAAATTAAAAGGTCGGCCTACGCGTAACTGGCAATTTTTTTAATTGTAAAAGTTTCATCAAACCTTAAATGTTAATCGCATTTATGTAATGCTAATTGTATGTATACGGGCTTATAAAGAATCGTATACAATGTTATAATGTTCAGGTATGCCGCAATATATCGTTATTGTAATATCAAATGTTTAATTACGTATTCTTAAAATGTTACATTACGAAACCTCAAATGTTTAATAATGTATTCCATCTGCGATTTATCCTTTGTGTTTTAATATCAATGTATTCCTTAGTGGCTTTTATTTATGGTTCTACGCAGTAATGATTGTGAAATATACAATTGATGATTGTTATAACACTGCTTTAATGAAATAGTAGTGTTAATGGTGGCTGTAAAACAGCCCTGCGACTAACACAGTTGAAGTTTATTGTTGTTTTTTTATGTTGTTAATAATATCCTCATTATTAAGTCATAACTGTTTTATTATATGGTCGTTATCTAGCGGAGTCCGGTAGATGCCACGTTGAATTTAACCGTTAGCCTGTGCAAGGAAAAGTACGATACAGTTCAACGTGTATTAGCGGAACAATCCACGCGACCTTATAGATGACCAATGACTCTAAATTTTGATTGAAACATTTAATGACATGCTCCATTTGTTCATGTTTGTACCTTGCTGTATTACTCATTGTAATGTCCTTCTATTTCGTGTCATGTCTCGAATTAATAGTCGTGTTTTGACCTCATGCGGAAAATGACTTATTCCTTTTATACACGTACATGTTCTGAAGTCCGAATGTGGGCGGTATACATTAATATTCCTCCGGTTGACAACTTTCACCTGTTTGCATTAAAGGCATTGTACTTCGCTGTCACAGTCTCATGGATAACGTTTGAATATACCAAAAATGCAGTATGGGCTCTATGTGTTTTAACAGGCATCGTCTTATGAATCAAGCATTTATAAATGTTTTGACTTATGGCCATTTGTTACATAGCTAATACATAATCTGTAGACGACAAAAAATACATTTGTTAATTAGTGCAAAGCTGTATGCGCAGTTAATTATCACATTTGTCAGACGGTGGCTGTGATGGACGCCTAAATTCCCTCGGAAGCACGTGTCACCGCTCTCACATGTGATCTTGTATAAAATGTTCTACCACAGTCGCACACCAATAACCAACGCTTGCGCATTAGAATGAGAAGGGAGCTTACCGTGGGTTATTACCCCGATATACTAACGGTTGTTTCCTCGCACGCGCTGTGAATACATTCTTCCGAATAAACTTACACAATCTTTTCTTCTTAAAGTACTTATAACCGAACTAACGCACTGGAAGCAAAGTTAATTCAATTGTTCTGTACATAAAATAAATTTTAACAAGAAGAAAAGGCACCTTTAAGCTGTGTAAAGGGATATAGTTATTATTTGGATTAAGAAGCATATAGTTCGGACACTATATTTCGGATGTTATTAAAACACATTTTTGTGGTGGAATTGTCGTAGAATCGAAGTAATCGACGGGTAACCGTTGGTTATTGCGGTAATAACAAACGGTATGTCGTTCCGATGCCTATTATCAGACCACTCGGGCTACGCCCTCGTGGTTTAATTCCTACGCATCGGAACTCCATACCGTTGGTTATTACCGCAATAACAAACGGTTACCCGTCGATTATTTCTTCAACATTCACGTGTTTGCAGTACATATGGTTATGCAAAGTACTTAAATTGGTGTTCACAAAAATATATTAATACTGTCATATGAGCTTTTGTAGTGCAAATGGAATTGCCATGTGCGTTTATTAGTGTTGACAAAGAAACAATTATTCCTTTTTGTTGTTGATGTATATGAATGCTGTGTTTACAATGTGAAATACATATCAACATAAACAGTCAGTGTATTGTCATTTGTTCAACTCATTGAGCAATATGTGTCGCGTTCTGAGAAAACTGGGCATAATGGATGTGCGTAAAGTGTCGTCCCAAATTAGCCTGTGCAGTTCGCACAGGCTTATCATGGACGACACTTTTCGCCTAAACTGGATTTTCGCTAAGAAGGGACATCATTTTAACGAAAAATTCCATTAAAGAGGAAATTGTCGTCCCTGATTAGCCTGTGCGAACTGCACAGGCTAATCTGGGATGACAATTTACGCACAAGCATTATGCCCAGTTTTCTTAGAACACGACACATATATGCAATGGAAATATATTCCATTGGTGGACGTTGCGGTTTAAAGTTAAATATAGCAAATTTTGTTTCGGATTAACATTGCTTTTACAATACATATGTTAAGACAGCCCTTATTTTCCATATAATTGCTTTGTATTTCATTTTGAATCAAACGAATATTAAAGGATAGCATACCACGAACATGTGTTTTTATGTAAGTTATTTACTGTTGATGGGACGGAATCTACATTGTGACGTATCGTTTTTGAAATCACGTTTAATGTTCATTACGTTTACGTTTTAACGAAATATAAAATATTGGGAATTTCATTTGAATGTTTAATTTAAATGTATTCGTATTTACAAAATTCTCTCAGTTTTAAATATAATTCAGTATATAAAATACTATATGACTATATGAACATATGCCCAGTTTGTTATTTTCTTTTTGAGTACATGTGTATAATGAAACAAGAGCTGCATAACAAATATCAAATATACTGATGTGTTGTCTTTCTGGCGTTTTCTATTTGACAATCAAAATATTAAAGGGATTTGTTCACAGAGTTTCGTATTTTTGATAAATGTCAGCAACTATGTTTAATAACAAACCTATAATGTTTTTGATAGTCTTAACTAATCATAATAGCAAGAAAAAAGTTAAACAAACAAATGTTGCCGTTCGCGGGATTCGAACCCGGGTCCTCTAAACGTAAAAAGGATCGCGAAACCACTGCACCACGCAGCCTTTCAAAATATCTGAGAAACATAATCACTTCATTAATACTTGACGTAATTTTGTAATTATCGGTGAAAAGCGTTACACGCCTTTATTATTGTTATCGATTTTGAATGATTATCCATTAATGAGCCAATATTTTAAACATGTTTCTTAGTCAACAACAACATTTATTAGCTCATAAGCATAAAATTGCTTTTTAGCCAAATGCATAATATACTGGTGTCAAGACATGGATGATAATAATTATGAAAATAAGGTTATAATTATGAAAACTATGCAAAGGAAGAAGTTAACAAATATTTTACTGATTTATAACATAAGATATGTTCCTTTAACATTGATAATGACAGTTGGTAATAAAATAATGTGACAAATAATACACTATTTTGAAAAAAATATTTCACTTTAACATTTATATGTATCAGTACTCATCGAATTCTGAGAAAAATAGTATACTTAGATTAATTAATTTGTTTCTAAATTGTTCCGTAAACAATTCGCATTATATATGTATTTTGAAAAATTAATGATTTCATTTTTATTTTGTGTTCTCATTAACATATCAAACTTATTTAATGTTGGCCATGCTTGATAATATGACTTTACATGTTTTTTATTATATCTTTGTATAATGGACATATTAATAAGAAATGGTATTCACTTTCTACCACATTTATTTAGATCACAGGCATTCGTCATTTTTTTTTAATTATCTTTTTGTTATACAAACTAACCAAAAAAAAAAATTGAGTTGATTTTTTCATTTTTTTTAATTTTTTTTAACTTATATATATATACAAGGAATGTGACTACGACCATTGAAAGCTGATTTCGGCACACCAGTCAATTTCCGAAGCTCACTTCTCCATCAATTTTCAATCGATTTGCAAAAACTTGATTAAAATTTAAACCAATATTTAAAGGGACTGTCCACTAGATAAAGCGTCGCGCGACGCGAAACGATATTTTGGAAACCTACGAGGATTGCTTATATAGCTAAAAAATACATCCGCTTTGAACATGAGCGTCCGTGGTCGAGTGGTCTAAACAGGTAGCCTTTTACTCTAGGACTCCAGGAATCCGGGGGTCAGTGGTTCGAGCCCTGTTGAGGGTTACTTTTTTTTCCTTTTTTTAAATTGTATTCTTGTTTTTTTACTGGAGATTTTTAGTTCAAATGTTTAAATTTATCAATTTAAAGCATTTAAAGCCTTTAATGACAAGCTTCAATACATGCCAAAATCTAGTGGACAGTCCCTTTAATGTGTAATTTACGTATCACTGATAATGGGGTATCGTTCTAATTCCCCATACAGTGCTGATAGATTTGTTGATTTGTTGACACATAGGATTTTTCTTAAAAAATTTGTATGAATAATCTCTAATTCTTGTCTATGTCAATAGCGTTTTTTTCGCTTGTTTAAACATAATGCAAACATTCTTTTTTGAATATATGACAATTATTTTGGAAATCGTCATTTTATCAAACTGTAAACACTTCTCTTTAAGACATCATTTATCGTTTCATAACGGATCATTAACCCATTTATGCCTAGCGTCTAGAAAAAAGGCCTTGGCATGATGCGGCGTCTCATCAGGGTCTGCGCTGTTTGCTTAAAGGAATTTCTGTGAGCAATATTCTAAATATAGAAATAAATATACTAGACATCCCTAATTTTGGAAAAAAATTGATCCAATTTAGAAGGATGGGAGAGTCCACTGGGCATAAATGGGTAAAATACAACGCACATACTCATTTTACCTGTACTTAGTCATGACGCCATTAATGAATGTATTGTCTTTAGATTGTTACTCATCCGACACAATATAGACATGACAAGAGGTCAGTCAGAACGCTTACCGTGATGTAAACAACACGAATATCTATTATACAAAACAAACGCTAAAATCAATAATAGTTCAATATCAATATCAACAAAACGGAAGAAAAAAACATTTGGAATGGTCAATGCAAACCCGTGTAAGTTCGGGTGTGGGGAGGGGTGTTAACCGGTTTACATGCAACAGAACCAAGTTCATTAATACATTCAAATGTTATGAAGATTTAATACAATAACATCAAAAAAGCAAACGAACAAGTAACCCCGTAAGGACAGACATTTTCATTTGAAACATTTACTCTATTCAGGCGAGCGAACATAAACTGTATTATTTTTTATTGCAATTCAAGCTAAGATACTAATTATATGCGCAATTATGCATAACATTATTTGTTAAAACTGTCAAGTCATGTAATAAACTTTTCTTTGTTTTTATGATTCGTTTGGTGCAATGTCAACCGCTTATTGTAGTTAATGACAAACTATTATATATTTATCACATAAAGCAAAGCTTTGTTGAGACTAAAATATATTTATTATTCATGCTCACACATGCTTCGTGTGGCGTTCACGATAAGCCAGTTGTATTATTTCAGCGAAAACAGGACACTAAAGTCAAGAATCGCGTGAATTATGAGTGTTTACACAACGTGGTCGGACAATGTTTTGTTTTACATTAAATCTTTTTGACAAATGTTGCACTCCTTTGCAAAAAATTGGTTTTAAGTAAATATTTCAATTTAATACGCATGCTTTATTTTTATTTATATTTTGAGGCATTCATATACACATTCTGAGAAACTGAATTTTGATCTAGTCTTTCGTATTTGAAATAAAAAAAATAGACGAGTATTTCGGGCACATTATCTTGGTAAATAATGAATGGGGCATGTCGACGGCGTGTTCTTGAAATATTAACACGTATTAAAGCTATCCATATATTAACATTTGCTATTCGAGGAAAACTCATTTATTGATCATCGTATAGAAACAATTTAAATATAATATATATGTGTCGATACACCTTTCCAGAGGAATACGCACAAACATCTATAACAATCTCTCTCTTTAATACTATTTTGCACCAAACTTGTTAATGTTATAAAGAGTTCGCATGCGAATATAGAGATTATTTTTCAAAACCATTTTTTCTACTTCTATACAATTTTCAAATAGCGTTTATTAAATGACCCTACGTGTAAAGAAATCATTTAATTAAACGATGATCGTGTTAGTTTTAAATAAAATATCGTGTTCAACGAAGATATGCCAATTAAATGTTGCAACATAAAAACGCAACGTCGAAGTACATTGGACAACATGGTAATTTTATTATTCTGTGTTGGCCTCTCTCGTGTTGGTTCAAAGCGGTCATTAGCGAACATTACCACCACAATAGCCGTCATGTCGTTTGCTGCACTAACAATAGCCATCGTTCGTTCCCTGTAAAACTACCTACACGGTATTCACAGGTGTCAACGTGCTTGACGTGAAAAGCCGCAACACAACAAACCGGCTCAGTTTTCAAAGTTGTCAACTTGCTTGACGTTAAAAGCCGCAACACAAAAAACCGCCACAGCCGTCAGAGACGCATAATTTTAATATCTCACGCGAACTGACGTGCGCATTAATCATTCACCGCTGTCACAGACGGTTGCTGGTGACATCTCATTTAGTTGCTTTGTTTAGTGTCGTTATTTGTTGCCGGCCAATTTTCTGTATACACAACATAAGAAGCCGCGCTAAGCGAAGCGCTCTGCATACAGGACCGGGCGGACAAAATGGCGGACCTTCGAACATTCGGTTGCTTGTGCTTTATTTTAGCTTTCTCTTGGATCTTTGCCGGACCAATCAAGCCGCATAGCCATGGCGGTAATTATTAACTTGTAAATTGTATTGTGATGTTTTTTTATTGTAATGTTTACGATATGTTTCAGTTTTGTGCTTTGGTTGTTAAATATTGTTCTTTTACATCACTTTTGGTGTGCTTTTCCGTGTTATCATGCGCTTTAGGCTGATGTTCTTAATAAACACCTGTTTTTTTTCCGGTGGTTTATAAATATCGATAATTTTGACTATTCTGTGTAGCAACCTGATGTTGTCGCCATTATGTTATTACTCCCGCAATATTCACCAACAAAACCATATTAATTGTTAGAACACGACAGAAAATACGTACCATATTGTATTCGGTAGAAATTCGTAGAAATGTGTATTGCATACCGACGTGTGATCAGAGACAATGAATAGTTTATTTCGTAGCTTCGACACTAATGAAATGATTTATATTTCTGATCACTCGTAAATTAAACAGAGAATCTATTGAAACCGACACATATCCGCTTTGTATTTAAAGGGCCACTTTGGCAATTCTTACTGTAGTGTAATTTACATTATTTAATCGATTCTTTTATTGTAATAATTTGTGTTCATATTCCTATATTCGTAAACTTGTTTAACGTTTGACACATATTTGTTTTTGTGTTTTTCTTGAGAAGAAAACGTACTTTTGTATCTTTACCGAAAGACTTGAGGAAGAGGTCGTATGATTTAAAGACATTGTCTATTTTTAGCATAATAAAAAAGCCTAAAGAAGCAGTTTAGGATCTCTATACGCTTTTTTTCACATGCTTTTATAATTTATCTTGATTTAATGTTTATATTGGTTTACTGATTCAATTTTGTTAGAAAGGAATCAATTTAAATTACTTAAAATTAGTTCGAAGAAAACTCGAAGCTTAAAAAACCTCAGTAACAATGAGTATGTATTCAAACGATTTAATGTATCCAATATATGTAACTGTTAGAAGAATACACACCATGACCATGTACTTAGTGTTATTATTCGCATTAACCCATTTATGCCTAGTGGACTCTCCCATCCTTCTATATTGGATCAATTTATTTCCAAAATTAGGAATGTCTAGTATATTTATTTCTTTATTGAGAATATTTCTTACAGAAATTCCTTTAAGCAAACAGCGCAGACCCTGATGAGACGCCGCATTATGCGGCGTTTCATCTGGGTCTACGCTGTTTGTCAAGGCCTGTTTTCTAGACGCTAGGCATAAATATATTAAGTGCAATGGTGTTGATTGGTTTTATTGTACCAACATTGCGCGTTGAACTCCAGAATCATATTTTACTATTCTATTAAACCAGGCTCTGTATCCTATTTCGTACTAAATTTCGAAGATTTCACACAAACTATTTATGCTTTTCCTATTTAGCCAGTTTGAATAAAACGTATAATTGTATTACTATTGTTTATGTATTGTTAAACCGTACAAATCAAAATACTAACTTTATATGCTACGGTTGCTTGACATCGGACGCGCTTGATTGCGTTTGGAATAATTGTATATTAATAATTGGTTTATAATAGATTTAATCATTAAAGGGACTTGTTCACGTTTTGGTAAACTGACAAAATTGAAAAACAATGTTACAGATCTGCACATTTTCGTTGTAATTATGATATTTGCGAGGAAACAGTAATACTGAACATTTACCAATCTCTAAAATATCCATTATATGCATCTTTTGACGATTTTAAAACAGAAAAATTATAAAGCGTTACAAACGCAAAACGATTTAATACTTCGGAGAGTTCTGTTGTCATCCTTGCATTTTGTGACATTTCAATGATTTTCTGACTTTTATTTACTCCAAGGGTTACTTTTTTTTCTTTGCTTTTTTTTCTTGTTTATTGCTGGTTCTATATAGTTCCGATGGTTAAATTTATCAGTTTAAAGCATAAAATGACAAACTTCAAAACATGCCAAAATCTGTGAACAAGTCCCTTTAATTTAGTAATTTCCATGTTTGTCCCAGTGCCTGGTGGGAACGACACGTATAAAATCCGGGTGTCAATAAGCTCTGGGAAGGTCGACCCACAGTGGACCCTAGATGGAAACACAAGCAACCCCGACATTAAAACGCTCATCAGATACATCACAAATGTCGGCCATGTGCGTATTGATCTTAAACAAATAAACGATATGAGTCGCGCTCTGGGAAAACGGGACTTAATGCATGTGCGCAAAGTATCGTTCCAGATTAGCCTGTGCAGTCGTCGCAGGCTTATCGGGGCCGATGATTTCCGCCTTAACTGGATCTTCGCTGAGAAGAGACTTTCTTTAAAGGAAAAATACAATAAAAGCGGAAAGTGTCGTCCCTGATGAGCCTGTGCGGACAGCACATTCTAACCTTCGAGGACACTTTACGCACTTGCATTAAACCCTCTTTTCCTAAAGCGAGGCTCATATTCATAATCATGTGTTTACCAGAGGACGTATTGAATTTCGATTCAGTTCCTCAATGGATATCTTTGTTAAATAGTCAGGCAGATTATAAAGGCACAGATTTTCTTATTTAAAGGTATTGTTACATTACAAATTCTTAAACAATCGAGTAATTATGTTATGCTTTTCATTACTTCGCTCTTTTGTTTTTCCTTTACTTATGCATAATTTGTAATGCCAACGAGTGTTTTATAATTGTTATAACAGGCGGTAACTGGTTAACAAAACAAACGTTTTTAATGTTCCCTAAACCTGTCGAAAAATCCTAAACAAATGTTACTTTTCATGCCGTTATTTTATATTGACGACGTCATCTTTTCCAGATCATAATGTCATACGAATGGTGAACTTATGAAGGAAACGCAAAGACTTTAACCCATTTATGCCTAGTGGACTCTCCAATCCTAAATTGGATCAATATATTTCCAAAATTAGGGATGTCTGGTATATTTATGTCTATATATAGAATATTTCTTACAGAACCATTTCTTTAAGCAAACAGCGCAGACCCTGATGAGACGCCGCATCATGCGGCGTCTCATCTGGGTCTACGCTGTTTGACAATGCCTTTTTTCTAGACGCCAGGCATAAATGGGTTATTATGCGCATGAGTAATGGCCATATCAAATGGAAAACAATGCATAGCATGTGACAGAAGATACTTTTACACGTAATGTTCTTATAGGCTTTTTGTTACTTCTACATTCGAATCTTTATCGATCTCCTTGCACCTTTTAGTAAACGCATCATGTATTGTATGCATAATGTCAGTCGTTTCATTCTAATGTCTAGATTGAAATATTTGTTTTAAAACGCAAAAACTCTGCTCATCTTTATCCGTCGTTGTTTGGCGCAAAGAGTTGAATTCGTATGATAATGATTGAGATCTGAAGATGACAGAAAAATGAAACATTGCATTGCGTTTATTTTTTCGTGTTGTTTTTTTAATGTGAAATTTGTGTCAAATGAAACACATTACTTTTCTATTTTATATAAATGTCAGATTGAATGGTTTGCTTGCGAGCACATTTTTTTTTAAATTTAACACATAATTAATCTCATGTCAGCTAGTTTTCAATATGCTGTTTAACAAGTTAATAATAGTTTAGAAAAACATTTTACACATCTAAAATAGCGTCTTTATTTCATAGTCGTGCTAAACATAACGTCTGGTCCACTGAAGTTGTTACACATGATGAATATACTCTGTCAAATTACCGCAAACATCTTAATTAACGCTCACGTTTACACCACAACACGTCCTGCTGTCATATTTTAGATCAAGCCGGCTGATTCGGTATCCTCACGACCTCGTGATGAAAATGCAGTTCTTGGCTTTGAGCCAATATCATATTAAATAATAATTCATTTTTTAATTAGGCTTTATTTCATTTAATTGTCGCTTATTATTCAATTTTAACTCTTTTAATAATTAACTCGCCTTAAAAGGACATTTTCACGTTCTGGTAAATTGACAAAATAGAAAAAAAAGTTTCCGATTTGCAAATTTTCGTTGTGGTATTTCCGAGGAAACATCAATACTGAACATATACCATTCGGTTTAGACTTCATATTCACGGGAGACACGTTTTGGCTTCGATTAGCATTTAACCGATACAGGAAAAAAAAGAGTTTCCTCAGGAAACCACTTTTATTTGTTTGACACCTATATACATATTTATATTTAAAGTTATAGTAATATTTAGCTGCTATTAACCCTTTGCATGCTGGGAAATTTGTCGACTGCTAAAATGTCGTCTGCTGAATTTCAAAAATTAGCATTTTCTTCGGGTTTTTTTCAAAGAATANGTTACTAATGACGTCATGAGCACTTGCGCTTAATATTTGTAAAATATGTTTTTCGCTGTTTTGTTTGCTTTTTGTGTCTAAAATATAATACATCCTGGTATCAAAGTGTTTGTTTTGTTGAATCTGATTTTATTTCACTAAACATGATGACTTTATAGTTCATTCCGAGTAAAATGACGTACATCCAAACATCGACTGATTTAACAACTTCCTGTCGAACATGACGTCATCGGCATTTACACATTCATTTTAAATATTTGGAAAATACGTTTTTTGCTGTTTGTGTTGCTTTCTGTGGATTAAATGTAATACATCTTGGTATCAAATTGTTTGTTTTGATCAATCTAATTATTTTTTACAATAAAATATAACTTCTTTGTTAAGTCTTAGTAATATGACACATCGACTGATATAAGAACTTCCTGTTGAACATGATATAAAAAAATATATAATGCAACGTTATATCAGTCAGATATCAATGCAGTGGTATGATAAAAAAATACGTTATGTCTGAATTACAATGAGAACAAGGTATAGCATGGGATACATACGGAATATTACGCTAGTCAATTGTTCCAAGAGTTAGTATCAGTCGAGTGGCTTGTGTGATGACGTATCACACGAGAGGCGGAGCCTCGAGTGTGATACGAAATAGCGCAAGCCACGAGACTGATACAAAAACTTGGAACAATTTACTAGCGTAATATTCCTTTAATTATATACAACAACTAACGAAAACAGTTATCAATTGTATTTTTTGCTTTAACAAAACTGACAAAACAATGACTCAAATGTGACATCATTAAATGTGACGTCATTAAAATGTGACGTCATTAAATGGATCAAAGAAAGTAGTCCGGCTAGTATGGAAATACGGAATCGGAAACAGCGAGTAGCGTAATACGGATTTATTTCAACGATTGACACAACGTGTATTTTGTTTAAAGAATTACACAGGTATATAATAAATATAAATAATAAATAAATATATTAATAAATAAATAATAAAAAAATAAAATACAAAAATACACAATCTTAGGATCAATCTCAGGATCAATAACCATAATTAGATATATGTGTCGCGTTCTGTGAAAACTGGGCAAAATGCTTGTGCGTAAATTGTCATCCCAGATTAGCCTGTGCAGTCCGTACAGGCTAATTCGGGACGACACTTTCCGTCTAAACTGGATTTTTGCTAAGAAGAGACTTCATTTAAACGAAAAATGTCATTAAATCGGAAAGTGTCGTCCCTGATTAGCCTCTGCGGACTGCACAGGCCAATATGGGACGACAATTTACGCACATGCATGTTTTCTCAGAACACGACTCATATAACACCATAGACACATTTTGTAAATGCCTTCACTACTGTGATGTTCTTTACGGACAACACTGAGCAAAGTAATTGCGTTGTGCCTGGAGGAAGCTGGTCGGCTGTCTATGTCCCAGACTGGACCACAGGCGAATATCAGATGATGACTGTAATGTTTTTTCAGGGCCTGGGACACAGTGAGATACCCAAGGCGTTCCCGGATGTGAACGGGTACAGGGGCATCGAGATTGACCACTTAGTCGACGGTAAATCCCTGCACGTATGGGTCATCCCCCGATGCGAGCTCATCAAGGTAAGCATGGAAGGGCCCCTGTCATATTATGGGCATCGATCTGGGAAAACTGGGCCAAATGCATGTGCGTAAAGTGTCGTTCCCGGTAAGCTTGTGCCGTGCGCACAGGCTAATAAGGGACGAATCTTTTGTTTTAAAAGTATTTTTGGTTAAGATAAAGTTTCTTCTTAGCGAAAATCCAGTTGAGGCGGAAATTGTCGGGCCTAATTAGCCTGTGTTGACTGCACAGGCTAATCTGGGACGACACTTTACGCACATGCATTAAGCCACATGTTCCCAGAACGAAGCTCATATACTTGCAAGCATGCCTTGCTAATATTTCTTCTAATAAATAAGCTCAGCTGTATACAAAACTTGATGATATTTTGTTTAAAATCGCACAAACTCATGCATCATGATTTCGCGATTCAATTGCGAAACAGCTTTTACAATATTTGATTAATTTTAGAAATAATGTTAGATCCGTATAACAAAGACCTTGAACCAATAATTTGCGTGTTTAACTTTCAAAGAGAGCCACTATTTTAACTGATTTTTATTGTGAAAGTGTGTATCTCTGACCCATATAAGTTTTAATTGTATTAGTTAAACTTTGCATTTTAATTTAAAAAAAAAATAGTTGTTTGATACTGATTATCATCATGCATCAAGTTTAAATGTCTCCATATGCAATATTTGTCACGATTAGCTATATTTTATTTTGTAAACTATGCAGGATCCAATTTACAAAGCACTAGAACCGATAATCAAAACTGGTTTGAATTTTAATAGGTAATATTGCCAGTTACAGTCAGTTTCCAATACAATTGAACGAACAAATTTTGTCTTAACTGGCCGATCATATGATCATTTAATGCAGGTGCGTACATTGTCGTCCCAGATTAGCCTTTGCAGTCCGCACAGGCTAATCAGGAACGAAACTTTTTGCTTTTATTGTATTTTTTGTTTAAAGGATGACTTTTCTTGACGAAAATCCAATTTAAGTGGAAAGTGTGGTCCCTGATAAGCCTGTGCGGGCTGCACAGGCAAATCTGAGACGACAATTAACGCTCATGCATTTAACCCCGTTTTCTCAGAGCGCGATTCATATTTATTACAGCTGGAGTACTTGCTGATAAATTTGACCGCCGGAAATGACATGTCGACTGAACAGAAGGACCACGCTTTTGGCGTGCTAACCAATTGCTTGAACGCAAAAACACGTAACGCAACATCCGCCGCTTCTAAGACGGCCGAAAAGCACGCCGTATAATTGGCCGAATTAGGGGCAATTGCTAACATCATGTCATCATTTGTCGTGTGTTCGAGAATGAATTGTTAAGCAACGTCGAGATACAGTTATTGAGACATGGGACTCCAATTTTCTCTCAAATATTCTAGAAAATAAAGAATAAGTTGTTTATAGGAGAAAACATACCACTTATTGTTTATGTCGTTTCTTTGTTGTACAAATAATCATCAGTTAAAATCGTTACGTCGTTGGCAATATTTGGGTTTCATAAACTAAGTTTACAAAAAAAGGGAAACAGCAGGTTTTATTTTTCTCTTAGATTTAACAGTGTTTGTTTCCGTCAGGTTAATATATTTTATGAACACTTACACAAATTTCAATGTTTATCCCATGAACAAATTTCTTTAACACAATATGTACAATGTGTTTTTTGAGAATTTCGTTAGTAAATGTATTCATGTATAACATCCAGTTGGTTTGTTAAATGACTTGTCGTCATTATTGTTTGTGTGTTCGTTTACATGCCTATAAGACACGATCACCGTTAAGATTCTCTTTATTAAAACTTGAAATATAATCAAAATACACGCTCAAGGTATGAACCGGAAAATATTATCAAACTCTTTATTTATTTCCAGGACGAATTTCGGTAGTAGTTTTGTTTGATAAATGTATGCTACGGATATTTATATAATTTTTTGAAAACCATGCTTAACAGTAATTAATAATCGTTTACCTGTTTTATATAAAACATGGAATGGAAAATAGTTGAAAAATGTGTGTTATTTACATTTGTCGCTAAATAAAATGAAATCATGAAATTATATGAACGTGTTATTTCCTGTTTTTGTTTTAAATTATTTAAAAGCACACACCACTTCGAGAAAAACACAATTATCGTGTCAGTAATTATCTAGATCTGTAACATGTATCCTTGTAACAAACATACATGTCAGGAAATGGATGCAATACACATACATTTAGTGATTATCGTAATTGCATTAATAACCCATTTATGTCTAGTGGACTCTTCCATCCTTCTAAATTGAATCAATTTATTTCCAAAATTAGGGATGTCTAGCATATTTATTTCTATATTTAGAATATTTCTAACAGAAATTCCTTTAAGCAAACAGCGCAGACCCTGATGAGACGCCGCATCATGCGGCGTCTCATCTGGGCCTACGCTGTTTGCCAAGGCCTTTTTTAGACGCTTGGCATAAATGGGTAATTACTTCTCACATGTTCGTTATGGAAAAGCGAATGAATAGTTTCATTTAAATTAGGCGATCATTTAATTATTTCATTATGTGGGTTACATTCAGTCGGTTTGTATTACAATGCTATTATACACTAAAAAAGCTCGTTTGATCAAAGGTTAATACTGAATTTAGTGTTAAATTGAGTCTACACACGAAGTTGATAAAGTTTGGGGTCAGGGGAGATAATGATAATACAACCGCAATTAGTAAAATGTTGCGATATAATACAATATGGACAACATTAAAGATGCTTCTTGTTCTTCCGGTAAAGGTTTGGAGTCCTGATAGCCTGTACGGTTGACCTAACTGAGAAATGGGACAGCCACAGGGTCTCTACCAATTTAAAATATAAAAGACTATATGAGCTTTAAAACTATGTACAGGCTTTGGCTGATTACGCTGTCCTAGAGGGTGAGGCTCTGAGCTGGGCCAGAGCAGTCTTAAACCCTTCTAGGCAGGTGGAGTCAGTGACAAGGATCGGCAGCTGGTTCCACTAGCTTATCGTTCTGGGATAGAACGAGTTATTGTAGACAGTAGATTGTGCGGTTGCCTGCTGCAATCTTGATTTTCCTCTAGTTCTCGCGTCGCTCCGTGATAGGGATCTACATCTACAAGGTGATATTGTATCTTGTGAAGGAGGGTCAGACGAAGGTCTTGTCTCATCTCCTGTAGTGGTCGCCTTCCAAGATCCTTGAACATATGTGACACACAGCTCGGTAATTTGTCCCAATGGTTGTTGTGAACAAACGTAGCACCTCTTCTCTGGACTTGTTCCAGCTGGTTTATGTCTCTGGCCTGGTAAGGGTCCCATGCAGCTGCTGCAGAGTTGAGAGTTGGTACAACAAGAGAGTGGTAAGTTCGTTCTCGAGCTTTCTTGGTGCAGTTATACAGGTTCCTCCTCGGGAATCCGAGTGTCTTTGAGGCCTTGGCTGCAGTGTTGTCGACATGCTGTTTCCATATGAGGTCTTCAGTAAGTGTCACTCCCAGGTACTTAGCACTGTCAATGTCCTCAAGAATGTGTCCTTGAAGGTTGTACGAGTGTTTTCTGTGGAACCGCTTGTTGGTGCACATATGTAGGACCTGGCATTTCCCGGGATTAAAGTGCATCTGCCATCTTGTCTTCCACTCTCCAAGGGTATCCTGGTCCCTCTGTAACTCAGTTGAATCAGCTTCTGTCCTGATTTCTCTGTAGAGGAGTCCATCATCTGCAAATAGGCGTGTCTCTGATATTGTTACTTCTGGCATGTCATTGATGAATGCAAGGAACAATAGGGGTCCGAGGACTGTACCCTGAGGGACCCCAGACAGGACGTCTGCTTGGGAGGACGTGGTACCGTCCAGGAGAACCTGCTGCTTCCTGTAGCTTAGGAAGGCCCTGATCCAGCGAAGAGCGCTGTCTCTCACTCCACATAAATGACGTTTGTGTAGTAGTCGCTCGAATGGCACCTTGTCGAATGCTTTCGAAAAGTCCAGTAAGATGACATCTACTTGGTGTTTTCCAGTTCGAAGCTTGCTGGTTATTCCATGGAGTGTGGTGATCAGCTAGGTTTCACATGACCTTTGCTTTCTGAAGCCATGCTGGTTGTGGCAGAGGATGCTGTTGTTCTGGAAGTGGTTCATGATGCTACTTTGTACAATATGCTTAATCTGTACCTTTCTAGATATTTTGCTTTTATCCCTCTGACTTGAATGAAATGCATTTTTGTGATTGCAAATATCGGGGGCTTGTTTGTTTTTCGTGTGCCTGAACAAAAACAGAAACTTATAATTTAAAATGATTAATATTGAGTTTTAAAACGTATGAACACGAACACTGTTTAAGGTGTTTTACTTTGATGTAATATGTGTCGCTATATCTTTTGCAACTTATCATTTAACAAAAGTCAATTGTTTTGTAGAAATTTAATATATTAAGATGATCCAAAACGGTCTTTTAAGTAAGCATTTGCTTTACCTTGAACGTCTATCATGAGTAAATTATGAAAGTAAAAAAATGTAGATTGTTTTCCTGCCCCACTTATAGGGTTTGATAACTTTTGTTGCGACGCTAAATATAGACTTATATTTGTATGATCAACTCCTTTGGATATTAGCATAAATATGTTTTAGTCTGGTCTGTGTTAAGACGCGGTCATTACTAATAACATTTCCACTGTTACAAAACGACATAATAAATAACAAATATGTTGATTTGTAGCACAAGCACACCAACTATTGTTTTTAACAATATTTATATTTATATTTCACTCGTTTGCTCCAAACGTTTGGATCAATAATCCGTTTTACAACTGATGAATTTGGTGTTGCGTTGGCTTATTAACTGCTTAATCAGGATATGTATGATACCCATGAACATTTCGTGACCTTATACACCGTCTCGCTATACTGATGCCCTCATTAAAGCCCAATTTACACTGAAAATCAACGAATATTTTGTAAAATATTTCGTAAAATTATGTTATCCCATGAACAATACGTTTTCCTTATAGCAATAGCCAAAATTTCAACGCTAGATGTGCTATGGTAACATTGATTTAAAAATATTCTTTTTTCATTTTTTTGTGGTATTATTAGTTGATTTTGAGTGCCAACGGGACTTTAAGACCAAAACCGTCCGTGATTTCCTCTATTTCTCTCCTGCCGGGTTCCTGTGATTTATTGTCAACGCTGCGTTGTCCCACACTCCTTAGCGTTTTGTTTGCATTTTCGCTGCGATTCATCGTCGTTAACACTGCGATCATCGATGATATCCAGGCGTCAACACTTTCTTTTTAGTGTGTGCTACGACTCTACTGCAACTTTAATATTTGTGCTACGACTACACTTCGACCAAGAAGGCAACAGGGCTGAAATATGACTATCGTAGACGTACTGGAAACGCAGTGAGGTCGCCGCAAAAAGATTGGTCACAAAACAAATAAGTTGAAAGGATTGGTTTGCATGGTTTTATATTTAAGATAACATTTCTTCGTTGTTTATTGAACATGTGTGGCTACCTATATTAAGAATGAATTGTTTTTAAATACCTTTTGTAATATGAAATCATGAACATCATGTCTTTTTGTTTTCAGAAATATCGTGCATATCGTGTAATAATACACACGCATCTTGTCCTATTTGATCTAGTAGCAAAAACAAGCTTATATATTATTATTAAATATCAGCCGATATATTTAGTTTGAATATTCAAAATATGTTTATGTATTATAGCTAGTTTACAAAGATCTGTATCGCGAAAATGGTCATAATGTTTACCAAACGCAAATAATGTAGTTATAATTCGATTGCTGTACAATGCAAAAATAATAATTATTTTAAGGTTACCTAATTACCTAATATGCCGCGACAGAATATTTCTGTTGAGATCGTCAAACCTCTGTTATTTGGTTATTAAAACCTGAAACTCACATCATTGTATCTTATTAACGTTTACATATAATACCATAATGGCGACCATAGTGGTTTTAAATGTGAATGTTTTTTTTAAATATTTACTTTGTAAAATGAAAATCCAGCAACACGATTATGAGAGCAATTTGTGGCCGCTAGCCTTTTATTTGCGACAAAAGACCGAGTACAGACAATAGTTACAATACGAAAGTAAAAAATAAATAATATTAATTAAAGCTGGGATTACCGCATTTATAAAGCAAATGCAAATTATTGGGATTTTAAACATTTGAGCAGAATTGATAAACAACACATGTGTACACAAACACGATCCTAATATAATCGTAATAAAAATTAAGAACAGCAAACTAGATTATTATAATTCGATTTAATTAAAATCTATTCAATGAATGTTTTAGATACATGAGAGCAACAGAAGTACACTTTTATAGGAGAGGATCTAATATTATAAGGACAAATATCAACTAAATCCATTCTTGGTAACATGATATCAGAACCTCGCATCATATAACACACATTTAAGATCAATGTTATGCATCACAGGATAAAAATTGTAACACAGTGCGTAAAAAGTAGAAATCTTATTGTGTGGTGTTTGGGGCGATTGCCTTCTGCAATTCGCCCCTTTGGTAACATAATATACGTATTTCGGGAATCAGCTTTAGAATAACGTCCGTTACGTCCAAAGTCCAAACTACGCACCCAGATTCTGCATTCGCAAACAAAATAGCTCCGATCGCATAGTATTAGTTTAAATGCGCATAAACAGCTTACAGCGCGCGTTCCATCCATGGCAACGTCTTTTCACTGTGGCATTAGAACTCGAGTTACACGCAGTACTCGTGGAGGGTGTATACAGCGACGAAATATCGTTTTTTTTATATGACAATTCGCCCGTGCTTTTCATGCCAGTTTTGAACTTTTTCCTTACACAGGAAATACATGTTGTGGTTGTCACGTTCACAGCAGCTTATTATACGCCATGCATTAGTAACATTCGGATAAGCGTTGTGGACTTCACATTGTTATATGCCATTCACATTTACTAAGATAAAATATTGTGATTATTTCGCAAAACTTATCTTGGATATTAAACTGTAATGCAGAATTTTAACGTAAATGGATAAATAAACAGGCGAGCTAATAGTTGTTTTCATTAATTATAATAACAAAAAAAATGTGTTAACTTAAACATGCTTTTGGGTAAACAGACTGTTAATTCAAGTTAAAACAAATACTGTTAATTCAAAATAAAGGTTTGATGTGCCAATATTTGTTGATACAAAATCCCAATTCGGTCCACTTTGTCGGTCCACTTTGTCGATACAAAATTCCCTATTTTACCAGACTCCTTTTCGCAATGTGGCCAGGAAATCCCTGTGTATTTAAGTGAACTATCTAGCTGTGACTAACTGAAATTCTGTTTTAAAGGACATATTTTTATGTAAGATAGGCATAGTTGATAGCTTAATATCTCATTTAAGCATGTGTAATTTTAACTATTTTTATGCCGGCTTGATCTTCCAAGCAGATATCATTACACTCATCAAATTATATGTACAATCCCAGTGTTTCATATGTTGGTTTGCAAGAACCAAACTATAAAAATGCTTTATAGACTTCATCTGTTGTCTAAGTTAGTATTTGCATTTCAGGGGTTGTCCAAACAATATTGGTCTTGCCTGATTTTATTGGAATTTGAACTTCATTGTATTCATTTTCATGAGAATTAAAGGAATTTCTTTTATGGACAATCTTTTCTGTCAACGTTTCGCAGTTATGAATTGGCACGTACGACAATAACCTGTTTTAAAAAGCAGTATTTCCGTTTTACCCATTAGCTAAATCATATATTATGTTGACAGCATGTCACCCTTCATTAATTCCACCCGTTTTATTTAACAAAGGTGATTGGTTGGCATCACGGTGTATAGTGTTTTTACGACCACAACGTTTGAGCAAAATCGCCCCACCAGTACTTTCAGTACTTTGATTAATTGAACCATCAACTATTAATTTAAGGACATATCACTTTCTCAAATGGTTGAAAATGCTTTACAAGATGGGTACCACGTTTTCTGCTTCTTCTAAACCTGTGAGTGACTTTGAGTTTTCTATCAGTCAGCACTGTTGTTTAAAAGACTAAATTGTATAGTAAACTTGAATATGTTCGTAACTTAGTTCTACTGTGTGTGAAACAATACCCAAATTGCTGGGCGACCAAACACATATTTAGAGGAATTTGACACACAGTATTGGTTGACACTTAAAAATGAATATATGAAGGACAAAGTGTAAGACGATTGTAATGTAATTTACATCCGTTGCGAAGAAACATCCCTAATTAACAAGGCTCGCGCTAATGAGTTTCGTTATCGCAATTTTGTTCATTCATAACAAAATGTAAACAAACCAGCTTTGTTCGGATATGACACTAATTAACAGTTTTGAACATCTAAACTACTCCAATATAAAAGACATGAACTATTTTACACAAAGCCTTCCATAAAATAAACGATCGCGAAATACTTCTGACGTATGACAACTAAATAAACACGACGAAAATTTCACACGACGAAGATTTTCCCCATTTTAAAACCGTATAACTGTCTTATTACGCCGAAGACATCACGAACGATAACTCTGTATACAATTGTTGTTGTTGTTGTTTTTTTACAAAAAACATATTAATATTGAAGAATAAATCATGATTAGAATCTCCCCTCTTGTATTATTGGATTTTAAGTAATAAATATCCTAAATTAATGTCAATGATTAATTAATAACTGATTTCAGAATTTTTTGGGAACTATTTTATTTTAAAGTAGGAACATCCGGGAGTTTTACGCTATGTCCTAAGGTTAATTTCCGCCGATGGTAACAACATCGAGTGTGGAAGATAAATTGGTGTTACTGCGGTATCCTGTTGTTGATTAAGGTAAGTAAACCATTGAAACCATTTAAGTAACTATTATAAACACTTGTCCACAAAACGGTTATTGAAGAAATCTGTCGATCTGTCAAAATTCACATGGTAAGTTTCATGATGTATCGTAACTTAAATTTACGAGAATGAAAATGAAAAAAGCCTGGTGCGTCATACGTGTCACAATGTCTGATGTGTTCTACAAAAAATGTGTGTATTGTTTTAAAATGCAATTTTGTTAACTTTGGCATGTGATAATTATCACAATATTTGGTGTAACCAACAAGGAAAAGTATGTTATAAGGAAAAGGTTGTTTGGTAAAGCTTGTGGGCGCAACAGTAGGAATAATAATTAGAAAAAGTCAGCTTTATAAAACTGGGGGTTATAAACATACGTGTCCGTATCGAATTGTAAAACTTACAAATAATAGTGCTACAACTTTGGTGGTACGACGCATAAGATGCAATTCTGTGTGGAGCAGCAGACTGCTAAAGCTTGGGGGAAAGAAATTGAAATTTCACTTCAAGAAATACAGAAAAGAATTGACAGGCAATCGCATCATCAATCTAGGATGCTTACAACAACATATATCAACTGTAACCTATCATGTATGTTTATGTCCAAAAGCTATGTTAATGGCAACACAAAATCAAAGCCCAATGACTCTAAGGTATGAAAAATGCAAGAGTGGGCTCTTTAGTATCTTAGTGGCAGTATGTGCGGGCTGTAACAAACATTCACACTAGAAACAAGCAAAAGACAAGAAAATAGACTATATGACCTAAATGTAAGAGCTGTGTGGGGAACCATGTCAAGTGGAGGAGGTGCAAGTGACCTGCAAGAGCAGCTAAGCACATAAGATGTCCCCCCTTTAAAATCCAATATGTTTACAAGTGTTGAAAACACAATCGGTGATTGGTGGTGTAGATTCCTCAAAGACGAAATTTTGAAGGCGGGTGCTGAAGAGAGGCGCATAACAATCAAAAAGGTTCATTTTCATGACGGAATCCCTTTTATAACAGTTATATGTCATGGTGGCTGGTCCAAAAGAACACACAAGCACACATATAATGCCTCAGGTGGTGTAGCGGTGATATTTGGGGCAGAAACTAAGAAATTATTGTGCATTGGTGTTCGTAATAAATATTGTATAGTGTGCTCTATTGCAACCAACAAAAATACTGAAGTTAAACCGCATTAATGCTTCAAAACCTGGGATGAAAGTTCACAAGCCATGGAAACAGACATCATTGTAAAGGGTTTCCTTGAAGCTGAATCCACCCATGGACTTAGGTATTTAAACATGATTGGGGATAGTGACAGTTCTGTCTATCCCCAGCTTCAAGAGCAAATCCCAGTATGGAGTAGAAGTATAAAAAACTGATGTGTGCGAGCCACACATGCACATGTTTGAGATCACACCTTGAAAAGCTGGTTGCCGAAAGAAATCACCTTAAAGGCAAAGGAACATTGAATCAACTTAATCGAGTAAAGCTCACTACAGCTGTCAGGTGTGCAATTAGAATGCGTTCTGCAGAGAATGATCATGTTCAATTAAAAAGAGACATAATAAACTCAATCTACCACATTTTAGGTTATCACAATAATTGCAGTAATTTCTGCACAAAGAAGAATGAAAAAGAACCGATTGACGTTTATGATAGTATAACTGAACAGAATGGAGATACTGATTCTTTGAATGAAATAATTGATGAACAATATGAATGTTGGAAATTGCCTTCACATTTAGAAATGGAAAATAGCAGAAATGCTACAAAAAAGCAATGTCAAAAAGAGGAATTATCAGAGGTATTCAGGGACGTTCAAGATTTTTTTAAACAGAATTGCAAACAAAAGTGAACGCTTAAAAGGAAATTTTACCACAAATTTATGTGAAAGTTGGATGGCGAGCAAAATTTGATGGAGGAAAAGTTATAAATCGATGTGGTAGAGGGTCATGGAATGCAAGATGTTTTGGCGGTGCTTTGAGAAAAAATCTTGGTGAGGAATAATCAGTTAAAACCTTTCAAAATGTTATAAAAGAACAAGGTGGTCAGTATTTCTTTGAAGCTGTGCACCGACAACAAAGAAAACTCATGCATGTGCCAACTATCAATCAAAACCTTAAAGTAAATCCCTTTGGAGAAAACGAAAATTTCAACATCTAAAAGAAAATGATAGCAAAAAAGCAAAAATGAATTATGGCAGCAATTTGGACGATTCGCCTGATGTGCAACCTGACAAAATGTATGACTTTCAAATATTAAAAACAGAAACGGAAATTAGCATAATTGATAAATCAACAATTCATCAATCTCAATCTGAACTATGAAAAAAAGACGGAAGTTTAAGACTGACAAGCTCTAATTTTGGAAAAGTCATTTCTCGCAGAAACACAAACATATGCACAGCTGTAGTAAACACAATGTTATATTCGAAATTCTGTGGAACGATTCATACAATAACAGGAATTGCACAAGAGGAGAATACAATTATTGAGTCCAAAAATGTAAAAGGAAATGTTGAAATAGTGAAAACAGGACTAAAATTTGTAAAGAACTCCATTTCTAGCAGCTTCAACTGATGGTCTTATCCAAACAAAATATAATGATGGTCTCATGGAAATAACAAATCTACTTCAAACTTATTCCTATTTAATAAAAGAAGCTGTGGAGAAAGTTCCTAATTTTTGCTTGGAATATACTTGATATAAATGAAGATTTTGGTCAATTTTAGTTGCATCAAGTATTGCTGTTGTATATTTTTAATTATATTGTATTGTTTTACAATGTAGATACTTTAGTGCAATACTATTCTTGATGTTTAATTTAATGAAACACATAAGCTTTATGTTGCACTGGCATGCAACCGAAATCTGTTTACATATAAATGTCTGTTATATATAATGTGCACAGACATAAATATTCGATCTAACCTTTATGACACATTTGCAGAAAAACATGTATAAAAACACTTCCCCAAATATAATATTTGCTCAAAATAATCAAATTTACATTTTTACTTATTAATTTTAATTTCAATATTAGAAAAAATGCAAATATGATTAAATATTTATGAACTTTTGTCTTGCAGGCTTTTTACCTTGGAATGGGGTTAAAATTATATAGTAAAATACAATAAGCGAAAATTTAAGAAATACAATTTTACTCTATTACACTTCATTCCAAATCAACGAATTGAGGTCCCAACTCCAAAGACGAAAGTGACAGGGGTTCCAAAAATACTACTAAAAGCAACAAAATTAGTAGTTGATGATCAGAAAGCCGGCCCATCACATCAAAACGATGAAACATTGACTGATATCAATAACAATACAACACTAATGGTATAATATATTAAAATGTATAGTTCTGGTTTAATATTATTGACAAAGCACATTTAGATGAATATTTGTATAATTATCTTGATGATTTCAAAGTCCTCTTGTACATTTATTTATAAATAATTTACATTGGCAATACTTATTTAACATGCAGTATATCCAAAAATATATATCGGAAATTATAAATTGCAGCTTGCAACCTTCAAACTTTAAAAAACATATTGACTAAAGGATAAAGATTTCATAATGAACAATTTTTTATTTTGTCACTATGTTTTCAAGAGATAATAATGTATAAAATATCAGAAAGTATTTAATGTCTGTAATTTACCAAAATTGAATAAAAAGTTTTCTGCTGCAAATTGTTAAAGGTGCAAATCAGTTATCTTATAGGCAAACCTAAATACATGTATGAAGTGCAGATAATACATGTAGGTTGGTGTTTTTTTTGGTTTAGTATGCTATGAATCAATTTAGTGATTGTAAGTTAGATTATCCATGCAAATAACTAAAAAAATAATATCAAAACGCTTTATTATCGGTTCTTATTGTCCCCTACCTGTTTCACTGTCTGTATGTCAGTCTGTTTGTCACACTTTTCTGGATCCTGCGATAACTTTAAAAGTTCTTCATATTTTTTATGAAACTTGAAACATGGACGGATGGAAATATGGAGATTATGCACGTTATTTTATTTTGTTCCTACGTTAAGAATTCTGGTTGTTATGGCAACGAATACTTAAAAAAATCGGAAAATGGTGGAGCTGGTAGGGGACATCATTGCTTGGCAATAGTCTTTAAAATCATATTTCTAATAAAATTAATGACTTCCAGCAAATTTCTTTTTTTTATCAACTGCAGAAATGATGACAACTTATGTGTATCTATACACAACATATGATTTTAATGTTAAATGACCATGCAATGATGCATGCAGTATGATTATTCCTGTATACACTTTTGTGTACATTTACATCGTATTTTAGGAAGTTTGCACCAATAAAAGGACACGTCGATGCAGAACAGTGAAGTTTGTTGGTCGACAGATTCAACACAAATGGATAGTGGATAAAGAAAAAAATAAGTGCACGTTGTATACTGGAACAGTGATAGATGTAGTATCAGGTAATTATTTAAAATACATACACAAATATAAATTTATTAACATTTTGGTGCCTGCCAACAATTTGTGTGGCTTGCAGACAACAAAGATTGAAAACGTAGTGACTAAAAAGTACCATAATATTTAACCATGAGCCTTTTGTCACTAGGTTTTCAAGTACATAAAAATCAAATTTTAATTTATGTCATGTGAAGGATATTTAAATATCATCATCTTCAAATTGTAGCTGGCATGAATGTTGAAGGAACCCATGATATATAATTTTACCAGACTAACACATTCATGTATACTTTAAGTAACGTATGTATATAATGTCTATGTATTTTATACAACATTTAAATTATACCATTTATTACCATTTTTCTGTTCTAAAACTTATGAAATTTAGTTTTTGTTCCCACCAGACAGGTACATGTATTTGAAATTTTTGTCATAAATGGAGAAATTCCTCATTTTGAGCTTTTTGTTTAAATTCCTCATGGTGAGCGATATCTTATGTTGTAATGTTGTTACATGTATCTATGGAAAGGACCCATAAAACAGCCAGTTCATTTGACTATCTTTCATTTTTTTTATTTTTTTTATAGATTTTTCTTCTGAAAAACTGTCACAAGTACACACTATTTATAGTTTAAATTGAAACACTTTAGGCAAAATAATAACTGGTTTGTCATTAGCAAAATATTATAATGTCTAAAAGTTTCCAAAAGACCTTTGCTGCAGAGTCATAAGATGACTTTTGTGTTTGGGAAAGATTTTAAAGACTTCTTGCATTTGTTTAGGAAAAGACGGTGATCCACGAGCGGTACACGAAGTTCTGTAAGGGAGAAGACAGCCCATATGAGGTGGATGGACTTCAACGAGATTTAGATGAAGGCTCGTTGAAGTTTGTTGATCTATTGAATACACTTGGAAAAAAGTGTATTGTATCTGTCATTTTGTAAGTTTATACATCAATACATACTTAATACGTATAATGCCATACAACTTTCCTGAATGTGTTATTTCTTAACATTAAATTAAATGCCATTAAACAGTTATAGTAAATATGGAGAGTGCCATCTCGATGGCTTGATGCAACACTGAACTATGTCAAAATTGGATGAATTGGAATGCCTCCAGTGTTGCTTCAATCCAACACTTAACCGATGGAATAACATTTTAAAGAATTTTAAAAAGGAATTTTTCCTTTTTGTCAATATTTATTTTAAGTTTTTAACGCACTTGACTTGACATGGTCTCTATTTGCATAGATTGAAATCCTTGTATGACACATTTTTATGCCCCCTAAGGTGGGCATATAGTGATCTCATTGTCTGTCTGTCCGTTTGTCTGTCTGAAATTCCGACACACTTTGCGTTTTGGTCTAAAAAAATGTGGAAAAACACTTTGCGTTTAGGTTAAGACAAATCTGGAAAAAGGGGGCATATGTCATCCTATGGTGACAAGCCTTGTTTAATCCTTATATGACATATTTTGATTTGTGGCATCAATGATGCAACCTTGATTGTGTCTTACAATGCTTGATCAAGTGGGGTCTTTTTCCATCATCAATTTGCATTGAAATGCATTATGACTTGAATACTGTTTATGTGCTGTAAAACCATACATATATAAATAAAGTACAATGTTTTTTTTTTAAGTGGAATGTTGCTCATGTATTACAATTAGTGTATACATGTATGTAGTATGAAGGCAAAAAGGTAGAAAAGCAAAATTAATACATTCAATGCATGTACAAATTAATACAAAATTTAGTAAAACCTGCAACTAAGTGATAATGTATAAGGTTTATATTGCCGTTATGTAACATTCATTGAAATATGTTGAAAACAGTGTAAAACACACACAAAAAGTATAAATAAACACACAAAAATGATAAAGGGAATTGATTGGAATACTTTCCACATTTCTGTATCTTTCATATCTTTTTTAAAAAAATTGTCATTTTTGGCCCACCATAGTTTTTCAAGAGAACTATTTTTTCACTCCAGTTGTTTGCATTTTGTTATTACAAAATGACTTTATAAAGCAGACATTTTTAAGTGTTTCTAGTGAGTTATATTTAATAATACTCTAAAATTATCTTCTTCAGTGTTATGTGTTCCAGCTGCTGTCAGTGGATTTATGAATAAAAGAAGAAAATAAGGACTTACAACTCCCAAGAAGAAAGTGGTTTATGAAGTGAAAACATGTCATTATTGACTCTTTTTGAAAGATTTATTTACAAATGGTGTATGTATCACTGAAATTTATGTTATTTTAGTTGTATATATTGCTCCAAACTTAATATGAAATGCAAAAATAAGAAATTATTATTTGACATTACCCCACCCACTTTTGACCATTTGAGGAAGTGATATGCCCTTAAACGAACGTTCAATCACACATTGACAGGAATAAAAAGTAGACCGTCAAAGAATGTAAATGTGGGTGTCAAAAACATATCCTGAAAGGCACATGTTTATCCGACATTTAGAGTTTCCTTTTCTAAAATCATTCAATTGTATGATACAGTAAAGAGTGTAAAGCATATCCATCTGTTTGAACGAAAATTGCCATATACACTTATCCGTCAAAGTTATGTTTAATGGAGCTACACATATTCCTATTGATTATATTGTATTGCAGTATTCATAAAGTTTATTGAATTGCAATTTATTGCAAGGTATAATTGCAAATTATTATTATACATACATTATAAGAAACACAACATTTCAAATTAGTTATTATCAAATAATTTTCTCTCAACATTGTTACTGAAGATCCGACATGAAACAGTAATGATGAATTTGATAAAAATAAATGTAAATACTAAAATAGTTTTGTTTATTAATATATATGTTATTCGACCCAACACCATTGTGCAAAGTGTGCAATATATATATTCACATACAATATTGGTTTTCCGATTTTCAATATATTGCAAATCGGTTTTGACCTTTCAACCGGTTAAAATCATTTCGTCGACCATTTTAAGGCAATGTAATTTGTAATGATTAGTGTTCAGTGGCATTGTTTAAGTGAGGCCTAAAATAAAACCAGATAATGGCAACAGAACCTCTCTCTTGATAATAGTCCTGGAGATGCAGTGTTCATTCAGATAGTGATGCTGCTGCAACTTTTATGAACACACACGTTGTTTTTGGCTAGCAAGGTTGCATTTAACAACAACCTTACAATTTAAAGGTATCCGGTGAAATAAAACATGCTGTTTAATACACAGTTCGAATTGCAACTTTATCCTCTTTATAATAAAAGAGTACGGTATGGTTATTACATTTCATATTTATAATGTGTATATGCCTGCCTTTGCAGATTTGTAACGCATATTAAACATGCTAGAATTATCTACTAACCAGCGGTTCTCTGTAATGCTTTGCATTCTAAAAAGAAAAGGTAAAGACAAGAGATTTCAACAAATTAATTACAAATGCAATTTGTCGTTTTTTACACTTCTGACGCGATGGATATCAAAATGTGATTATTTCTTTCGAGTGATATATGTACTTCTGTAAACATATAAGTATAACACAACATTGTTTATTTATTAAAAGCTATAACGTGTTTGTTTAACGCACGTAGACATGAAAATGTACTCACATTTAACCTCTTTGTTACCAGAACAATATGAATATGTGTAAAAACATTAATCAAAACCAAGCTGCAGTTAACAAGAAACAACGACTTTCCTGTGTGAGGATCTGAACAAACCGTTTGCTTGCTGTTTGTGAATAATACTAGTGTTTTATTGAATCAGGGTTGTACTCTAAGAAACTTATATTATTTTTTTCATTAATCTATTGCATGTATCAATCTTAATCAAATTGCATATTTCAATACGTTTAGTGTTTGTATGCATACGTATACCTTTATCCAGATTTAATTTGTACTTTTTAAAGGACATGTTAAACATGCAATCTGAAATATTTCATTAAAAATAGTGTGTATCTCTTAATGTTTGCCCTGTCAGATATTTAAACCAATATAAAACTTTTAACCATATGTTCTATTCAACCTTTTTCTAAATATGAGAACGTGCTTAGAATTGTGTATGCTGCCGTATTTTATTTGTTTAGTGTTTAAATAAAATAGCTTACAATGTACTTGGTCGCTACTAAACCGATTAATACAAATCCTATTGAAAAATGCTCCTCAAATGGCAATTGAATATGTTCTACAAATAAAAGCAGAATGGCCCATCGTATTTGTCGACAGTTAAGATGTTCCAGACTCAATGAAAACAATTTATCCGACAATCCAATCGCAATTAGTTGCTATGCTTTACAATTGAACCATCGAGACATACCGTATTTAGCAAAATAAACGCGCCCGGGCGCGATGCAAATCTCAAAGGGGCGCGTTTATTTCACCCCCTTTAAGGTATAATATGAGCCAACACCTAAAATGCGTTTACCGGTANATATATATATATTTACTTTTTAAATAAAAATCCAGAAACACGATTATGGGAGCAATTCGTGTCCGCTTGCCTTTTATTTGCGACAAAAGACCGATTGCCAACACAGTACAGACAATATTAACGAAACGAAAGTAAACATAAAAGAATAATTAAAGCTGGGATCACCGCATTTGAACAGCCAATGCAAATCACTGGGATTGTAAACATTTGACCAGAATTGATAAACAACACCTGTGTACATAAACACTAACCTCATATAATCGTAATTAAAATAAAGAACAGCAAAATAGATTCTTATAATTCGATTTGAATACAATCTATGGGATGAATGTTTTAAAAACATCAGAGCACTATAATTACAATTTCATAGGACAGCATCTAATGATATAAGGACAATTATCAACTAAATCAATTCTTGGTAACATGATTTCAGAATGCTAAATTGCATTGTATAAGTGAGGCCTAAAATAAAACTAAATGATGGTACCAAGAACCTCTCTCCTGACAATAGTCTTGGAGATGCAGTATTCCTTCAGATGGAGAAGCTGCTGCAACTTTTATGTACACACACGTTATAGTTGGCTAGCAAGGGAAAAACAACATGGTTCCATCAATCGTACGACGGCAATTTAACAAAAACCTTACCATTTAAAGGAATCGGCGACGTTTAAAACGCATATTAAACATGCTAGAATTATTCATTAACCAGCGGTTCTCTGTAATGCTTTGCATTATTAAAAGACAAGGTAAAGGCAAGAGATTTCAACAAATTAATTACAAATACAATTTGTCGTTTTTCCACTGCTGACGCGGGGGATATCCAAAGGTGATTATTTCTCTCGAGAAATAAATATGCACTCCTGTAAAAATATTAGCATAATACAACATTGTTTATTTATTAAAAGCTATAATGTTTTTGTTTAACGCACGTAGACATGAAAATGTACTCACATGAAACCGCTCAGTTACCAACAATATGAATGGTGTATAAATATTAATCAAAACCAAGGTGCATTTAACCAGAAACAATGATTGTACTCTGTGAAGATCTGAATAAACCGTTTGCTTGCCGTTTGCTAACAAAACTTGTGTTTTATTTAATCATGGTTGTACAATAATACACAAACATTAAATTCACTGATTGATATATTGCATGTATCAATATTAATCAAATTGCATATTTAAATATGTTCGGTGTTTGTATGCAAACGTATACCTTTCTCCAGATTTAATTTCTAAAATATTTCCTTAAAATAATAGTGTGTAGCTCTTAATGTTTACCCTGTCATATATATAAACAAATATAACATTTCAACCAAATGTTCTATAAACAATTTTTTTCCAAATATGGAAACGTGCTTTAATACAACTATAGATGATAAATGTCAAATTGTGCATGCTTCCGTATTTTATGTCGTTCGTGTTTAAATAGAATAACCTACAATGTACTTGGTCGCTATTAAATCGATAATTGAAAATCATATTGAAACATGCTCCTGAAATGGCATTTGAATATGTTCTACAAATGATGACTTGCAGAATGGCCATCGTATTTGTCGATATGCATCCGGCAATCCAATCGCAATTAGTTGCTATGCTTTACCATTGAACCATCGAGAAATATTTCCTAAATATTTAATGAGTGGGACGTAAAAATAGGATCGGAGTTGGCGGTTGCTTCCGACAGCAAAGAAGCACGTTAGACATTCAAGTTATATAAATCTGTAATTTGTAGATGTAACATAATGGCGTGGCTTCTTAGAACTCTTTTAATTTGTGTATGTGTCTCAGCGTCACGAGTTTGGTCATTGGAATACAGGTCTTCGTGGTATGGACCTCCATTAAATGACAATATACAAAGGTTCACTCTACTCGAAAAGTCCTTGACGGAATGCTTGAACGCATGCGCGTTGCGACCATGGTGCAAAGTTGTCGGATACAATAGGTATGGTTTATGCGAAATATTTTTCGAGAACATTTCTTCGGATGCTACACAATGCAAGAGCGATGATTATAAAGAGCACGACCAGAGTATGATGTTCATCAGACGAGAAGATTTATTATCCAAGGTAATATTTTAATCGTTAAGCATGTACATACAAGTTCACGGACACAGTTTGCTCAATTGGTATATGGTGGGGTTTAGTCAGATACATATGTTTACAACTGATTCAAGAGGAATGAGTTCCGTTACTTGCATAAAGATGTGTTTTAAATGGCTTGTTGGCATACGTTTTTTTTTAATTCTTTTGCAAGAATATACATGCAAAACTGCCATATGTGAAAAAAGTTTTAAATAATTATAATAACATATAACAATACTAAAAACATTCCTCTTCCCATAACGTTGAACCCGGGAACTCAAGAAATAACAGTTCACGCTCTACAACTACGCCACGGAGGATTTGTTATTCTTAAGACGTTAAGCGCTATGTCGGTTTAACACGTTTTTGCATGGTTATCGATGATTAATATATTAATTGCTCCATGAGCAACCTGTCGCTGGACAATGTTTTTTTGCAATGCTAAAGAGACATTTAAACGTACGTATGTTGACAAATGGCAACACGATCTCGCATCCCAACCCAAGCTCAGGACTTACCGGCAAATTAAAAACGAACTTGGATGTGAACATTATGTATCCATGACACTACCAAAGCACTTAAGATCCTATATTGCTCAAATAANTATATATATATATTGATCGTATTATTTCTGTTAATACCAATTATTATCTATTTACTATGCGTCACTTTAATAAAATTATACAACTACTACTATTTCCGATTTTTAATTGATGATTTTCATTTAAAAAAACATTAATTGTTAAAGTTTTTATTAGTCAGGGTTGTACCTGTGCTTATTTGAATATTATGCAATTATTATGTGTTTAAATCTATGTTTTTGTCAAACTGTGAACGTGTCCTTTTAAACGCTTGTTTACCGTTTAGACTGGGTTGGTATATCAAGGATAAAGTACTCTATAACGTTTTTGTCTTTTTTCCCCAAAGGAGCAAAACGTGTTTAATAAAGAAATATATGATATATGAGTGACTTTGGAATGCAACAGTAATGTATTGTATAAGTCGTTCAATAAAATAAATAGATGCCACTAAATACTTTTTATCCAAAATAAAACGTACTCGTTCAAGACTTAACTGATGAATTGACCTGCATTTGTTCAATCTGCTATTTGAACAATAAATTGCAAATAGCAAAAACAACGTGTATAATCAATATTGTCAATGCAGTTGTGTTCGCTAATAGTTCTAAACACGATTTGTCGCGTAGCTTCTACAATGAAACACTCGACACAAATTTAGTAAAAATATAATGAAAGATTCACGTTCATTTCAATATTAGCTAAGTTATGTGTGGATTATTTTGATATTCAACTAGAAGCACAGGACCTGATTTGCAGCCAGAGTCACCTTGTACATCCGTAGCACGTATTCACCTATTTTGTTTGAAGTAAACCACTAATGTACGGAGGAAATGAGGAAACCACTGATTGCTTTGACGGCATAGAGGCGGTCGGGAATGAAAACATAAAACGTAGAAAATATCGAATCTGGTTTAGAATAGTTATATTAGCACATTGTTATAACAACTGTGGTATGCATTGTTTAAATAATGTAATTGTATTACCGCTTTGCTAAGTGTTTAACTAGTGAACGCGTTATTTAAAAAAAAACGTTAGAAAATGTTTCAAATGTTTGGATTCTATGTAAATGCCAACGCGTAGGTGTCTTTCATCATTTTAATTGAATTTCATTGCAAGCATGATTGTTTTTAAATAAAGGACAAAGCTGAGTGCGACGATACGTGTCCATATGATTCTACAAAGCCGCTGCAAAGATGTGACTTAACTTCAGAAAAATGCCCTATAGATGGTAGTGGTCAATTTGTCAATTATTGAACAAGTAATTTATATACGGTTAAAACAATAATTTTTATTCAGCTGATGTTAATATTGATTTAGATTTGTGTAATAAAAACATATTCGCTTGATCTTTGAAAAATAAATGTCTTCAATCTGGAAGGACTAAGTATGTTGACAACGAAAATTCGCAGAAATCTCACTCAGTGGCATCCGACCGATCAAAATGCCCAATAATAAGAACACAACTGTTTCGATAACCTTTTTTTCATACAGTTTTTCTATGCGATCGCTTTTGGCGCCTTGGTGTTTAAGAGCATTTTCGATTATAACATTACTTTTTAATTCGTTTAAGCAAATAAGTTTACAGTGAAATACAACGTCCTAACAGTTTATAAGAATTATTGCCACTAACAAATAAATACATCACACGATTTATCGAATGTGTTTAGAGTATGCGTTTCAAAATAAATATACGCTATTTTTTTTCATTTGGTTATCCAATAATATAAGTTATATTGGTCGCAGTTTGTCCACCATTCAAAGATCAGGCCAACGGAAAGGTCATCGGAAACACGCACGAGGAAGGTCATAAGCGCAGGCTGCTTTGCAACCATGGTTATCGACCGCTTGACCCTAACAATGTGACAAATGAATGTCAGAACGGGCGCTGGACGAGCCTCACGACTTGTGTGCAAGGTCAGTAACATACATGATGTATATTATGAAATGAATAAAGCATTAGGACATGGGAAAAAAGTAGCATTTAGCTATTGTGTAACTGAATTGCGTATTCTTTTAAGATATGTTATCTTAATATCCAACATCATGACAATGTTAATCACACAAAAAATCACCACATATTATCGAAACGTCATTGTTGTTATTTTCTGAAAGCATGTACAACCTAAATATTTTGTTGTTACTAAAGACATAAAATCTACTCTGTCATATAATAACAACATTGATTTTTAACAGGAACGAGGGTTACTGTTTTGCATTTTTGCGAATGAATGGTATGCGCCGAACGTTTTTAAGACAATTAATTTGAACATTCTATTGTTGGCACATTCTTACTGCGAATTTTATCACAAAATTATTATTCTATCTTAGCAAAACGCCACACACCTGTCCATGTTGAATAGTTTTAGATCATTTAATATATATATAAGAGGCACATATAATATACTTCTAGACATTAATCAAACCAGCACATGGAATCGTTAATGGGAACTCGTCAGGTGTCGGGTCTACACGAATCCTGAAATGTGACAATGGCTACTTGCCGCTGGAGGAAAGCAGGATCATAAGCGTTTGTGGTAACAGCATTTGGTCGAGCATAACACGATGTGTTCCAGGTATGTGAATATATTAACAAGCATAGCTGTATGTTTTGCAAGCCAATCAACTTATACAAATAACGTGGCGAATACTTTGCATTTATATATTTTATATCTATCAGCCCTTAGATACATATTTAATTAATAGCGTGAAATTTGCATTGTTTGCCACACAAAGCAAATATTTAAATCAATGTTCTTAATCGAAACAACAACTTAAATAGCAAAATATAATGCATGTGATTTGTTTTTGTTAATGTAAGATACTATATACTTGCTACTGTTTATCGTCATCAATACTCAAATATGTGTTCGTGTTTTAGAGAATTGTGTGTACCCTGCATTTGAATTTAACCAGTCCATCTACCTGTTCACTAACCTGTCAGCATATTTTGATACAACTGCGGTAAGTCAAACGATTCTGTGAGTATTTAGGCCATGCACACACTATTGTAACTGAAAAACCGATTTAAAGATGAGACATGTTATTCAGCATTCTGTGAGTGATGACATTTGGACAAATATTTTTTTCAGGATGAATTGTTTTAAACACGACCAAATGTCTGTGCTATGTTTATTTTCAGTAACGGTATTATTGTTATTCATGTGGTTAAACAAGAAAAGTTGAAGAAAGTTTATATTAACATAAATATATCCACTGTCATAATGAGTTAAATGAAGGTCATTTGAGGAAAATCGCCCTCACACCCATACTCCACACTTCAGTACATTTAAATTGTGCATTTTCTTGGCGGATTGTATGATGTTCAAGATGAGTTTAATCATTAGCAGGGATATACTGATACTTTGTAAACACGTAAACAAACTCGCAGAGTCTGCATTGGCTACATAGCTCATGCAACATTTATTGCGAGGTTGCATTTACATTTATTTAAATAGGATTTGTGTACGGGGTGCCATGGTCACGTGATCACAATCGATGACGAGGACGAACAGGAGTGGGTGACCAATTCATTTGGTATTTGCGCTTTTTATTCTTATATATTCAATGTTCAATGACTATATCAAAGAGAAAGTGAATCCGGCAGCACGGAGCATGGGACTATATTGAAGAAATGAGCTCAGTACCTTGACCAATTGTGCAATTAAACGTTGTGAGAAGACCAGTTCATATACATGATATGACAAAGTATGATATGATTATATAAAAATACAAACTTTATGTCATAATGTCAAAATTTAAAGATAGAAAACAAACAAGACGAAACATATTACTAATTTATTGTTTATGTGTGTAATTCTTTGCTGGCAAAGTCCCTTGAAATTAAAAGGAATCCATCGTAATAATACAATATATTTGTTCAAGGCAGAGATTGAATAGAAAATTCAACAAATAAAATAATGATTTGTATATCAGTGATAACAATTTCGGTTTTACGATTGGCGTTTGACATGAAAAAAAGGTGCAAAACCGTTTGTTATGTAAATGTTGAAGGTTTATAGATATTGCTGTAGCTATTACAGTCCCTTACTAAACATTATATTTCATTTTATATTGCAGCTCTTAAAAAATTCTGGTTGGGCATTGAATACACAAATGACAATGGCAATTTCCGAAGAAAACATGATCAAGCAAAGGTAACTTACTATAATTGGGGTGCCGGTCAACCTAACAACCTCGGTGGAAATCAGGAGTGTGTTATCTCCAGAACAGTTGATCCCTGGGGCTGGGGCGATGTACCGTGCACTGACTCACGTTCGGTTGTCTGTGCATTGCACAACTAATTATTTTGTTTACCAGTGTTGTGTTTTATTCTCCCCTGTTTTGTTCAAATAATTGCAGGCCTCGACATTTCTATATCAACAAGTCCAATTTAATATAGGTTTTCAAATATCGTTGGCATAATCGGGAAAACACATATGTATTAAATATATGTTTGGAGATTTTTCTTTGATGTAGCTAATTATTGAAGATGTATTCAGTCTAGGTTTTCGCCATGCCCCTTTTTAGTAGCAATCTAAACCGTGTGTGATATTAGTGTATATTCCATGTGTACACTGTGTAGAATTCAACAATGTATACTCACGATTTCTTTAAAGTAGATATCAAACGAATACATTCAATGCATGCATATAATTTGTTCATATCGATGAACATGTTATGCAAAGTGGCCTTAATAATAATAGTGAAACATCACAACATTACTAATGTTCAATTTATGAAAATTGAATCTTCAAATATATCACTAGAAGAGCAACGTTCAACAAAACTCGATAGTATGTTATCAGATCAGTTTCGAAACCGTCATATCCATTGAAAACATGGGATTCCGCTTACACAATGAACACATTGAAGTACACAAATGTAGGAAAAATAGATCCGTGAATATATTAAGTAACAGAAACTTTTAAGCATGGCCGTCATTCTAGATTTTACAATGTTCATAGGTTATTAGCAAACATAGAAAACAAGTGTGCACCAAGATTTCACCAAAAAATTGTTATAAAGACGCGTATTAATTGTTACGTTTGTTTGTATGTCATTGTGGCTATTGTTTATGTTGGATTTTAAGCTGTTGTTAAATAAGTAAACATTAAAAAAATATTGACATCTACCATAAACATAACGCATTTTAATTGGTAAACATAAAAGTGGTATTTAATTTTAACCTATTTTGAACGCGATATATAGCGATGCATCAGGACTAAATCGGCATTTATTTTCTAAACCAGCGTGCTCATCGACATTATCAAATGAATTTCTAAATCAAGGACACCAAGGTGCCTCCATTCTGCTCACCTGAGTTTTATACACCATAATACCTGTGGTGTTAAAATATAAGTTGAGATTGCTTGTAATACCGATTTTCCAAAACAAGTTAAATAATTGGCATGTCGACGGACAATTTGGTACGATATTGTCTTTTTTCTAAAATACGATTATATTGTATAGTAAGTGTTTGTTAAATGCTTGTTTTTTTATTAACGCTCAATCAATAAATATTATGTAATGATGCCCCGTGAATAGGAGCTGGCAAATAGTTAGTAGTAGTAAAATCGTTATGAATGATATGTCCGGATCGTGGCGCTATACGCGTGAGCACTCTTGGTAACGGGGCTACTGGGGTGTTGTGACAATCTTATACAAATGCTCGTTGTTTGTCGAGGTTTATTTGAATAACTCTGGAGGCTTGTTTAAAACTTACTTTTGGCAGAGCTTTTGGTAATGATTAAATCAATGTATCGATTTTTCCCTAATAAATGAAGGCGTAGACATGGGTAATATGCATTGTTTTAATTCAAGAGTATGCTATGGGATAATACAGTCAAAAGGCCCTTTTAAGTAAGAAAACGTTAACAGTTTTAAAAGTATCTCAATTTCAAAAAATGGAACGTTTGCCAGACAATTTAAGCACTTTAGTGAAGAAAAGTAACTGAAGCAATTTAGCAGATGAAAATACAACCTGTGGTTACCGATACTAACATTTATACGGTATTTAGAATGTAAGCATTCTGAGTCCAGATGATTTGAAGGCAGTGTAATAAAAGCTATTAACGTGAATAGGAAATAACGCTTGTTTAAAAGGTTTTGAGGTATACAGTATGGATTGTGGTTTAAACGAGCTATTTTCATTGATGTACAGCAAGATTACCCTAAAACGGTGTGAATGCATGCATTTGGTTTATGTGGGGTATGTTTTTTATTTACCGATCATTTTGATATTACATGATTTCTCTAGATATATGTACATGTATGTTTGTATATATGGACATTGGGCCGTTTGTAATGTGGTTAAAAGTTTATTCCCTTAAATGCGTGTCTACCCGGATTGTTAATGTATTAGTTATTTACTATTTTCATTGTGGACATATCAGGACTGTATATTTAATGAACTATTTCAATGTTGTATTACATGATATCACTTAACAGGTGTGCTTGAATATATATTGTTTGTGGATTACATGAAATGTTCCATTAGGAGTATAAAGTGGTTTTCTTATACATATTTAAGTGTAAATGCTTGTTTGTATGTGTAGATTTTGACTTAAATTGACTTTTGTTATTGTTTATATTTTACAAACATAGATATATTTACGCGTGTGTTTGTATACTAGAGGTTTGATTTTGATTATATTGTGGTTAAGCATGATTTCTCTGATAATATGTACATTCAATTCTTTACATGGGGATTTTGCTATTATAACAATACTTCCGAAAACATATACACATGAATGTTTGTATATGTGGCGTACTTACTATGTGAACTCAATTGTGGTATAATATGGTTGCCCTAAACAGGCGTGCACGTATGTATGGTAATATGGCGTATGTCGTTGATAAGATGATAGTTATTGCAGTCCAAGTATATATGTACATGAACGTTTGTATATGTGGAGTTTTAATTATATATACTGTTTTAATCGTGATATAACACGATTTCCCTTATCAGCTGTACATGTTTTTAAATAGGTGTTTATAAATTTAATTTAAAGGACGTGTACACGTGCTTAAACATAGCTCTTAGGTGTGGTCTTTTGATCAAATGGATGACGCCTTTACAACTCCGACTGCGACATTTGCAATCCCAATTTGACTTAATAGTGAACTTTAAGAGACGCGTTGTATTACGCTTAATTGCAACTATTACATGCTTACTCTTAAACAAAACTGTATTGAAAGTATGCTTTTGGGGTGATTGTTATCCTTTACATACAGTATGCTTTTTTTTCTAAATATATAACCAACGTTCGAGAAAATAAATACACATCTAGAAACAGTTTTTCAAAGTCTGCCATTCACTCAAACGCTTATAGTAGTTGTTTGTGCGAATAAATAGTATTATCATAATTTCTTGTGTCTGTTCTGTTGCCTTTTTGTCTTGCTAGTGGTTAAGTTGCGGGAAAATGATGTTTAAAATATTTAGGTGCAATGTTGATAGATACGTTATTTTTTAAATTCCCGAAGACCTACTCATATAACATCATATCGATTCAAAGTTCATCACAACTTTAATTTTCTTCAGAACAGTTCGACATTGAAATGTTTTATTCACTGTGACAGCATTGTCGTTTGTTAATTAGCAAAACATGTACATATTGGTATTGATACACAAGGCGGTATACATGCATCATTTTTACTGACATAAACTACCGATGAGTCATCGTCGAACTAGTCGAGGCCATATGGCTAGGCTTCGTAGAGACATCGACGAACGATAACCACACGATATGGTTAAGCGGGGAGGATTCCAAACATTACCACGTGGCCGCTTTCATCGTTATGAAAGAGGTAGTCAACAGCGTCATCAGTTTCTGCCCAGTCTCCAGCAGGCCATCTCCATCCGTATCTCTGCGAAACCTTTTTACATCATCATCATCATCCAGGTCTACGCACCAACATCAGACTACGAAGACGATGATATTGAAAAGTTGTATGAGGAGTTATAGCGCATCATGGGCAAGGTAACGAAGAAATACATCCTCATCATCCTAGGCGACTGGAATGCCAAGGTTGGACAGGACGCCTACCAAGACTGGTCAGGGACAGTAGGTATATTTAGCATATGAAAGACCAACGACACAGGGCTGAGACTTCTTGAGTTCGTCAGAAGCCACCAACTCACCCTGGCAAACAAGCTGCACTTACATAAACAAACCAAAGAGCGATATTGACATGCTCCAAATGGGCAAGAACACAACCAGATCGACTACATAATGGCTCCGCAACGGTTCAAGTCCTGCAGCAAAAAGGCGAACACAATATTGTTTTCTAGATGCAGACATCGACATGGACCATGACTTAGTGTTCATAATTATCAAGCTGAGGCTAAAGAGCAAGCGCATTACCAAAAAACCCTCTCAATAGATTTGAATTGGAGAACCGGAAAGATTCAGAGATAACAGAAGCATTTCAAGCACAGCTATGTGGCACGTTTTCAGCCCTGAATATGGCAGATAGTGATATTGTCACCGTCACCATCAAAATCAATGAAGACCTGCCTTCATCTACCGAAACATTTCTTGGGAGAGAGAGAAGGGTGAACAAGCCGTGGGTGACGACCGCGATCATGGACCTCTGCGATAAAACAAGAGAGCTGAGGCATGAGAAGTACACAAGCCAGGACTCTAGGAAAAAATACAGAAAGCAAACGAGGAGGTGATGAAGAAGATGAATTGAGGAGCAATGTATCAACATCCACACAGAACTTACCAAAGGCTCCAGTAAGAAGGCCTATATCACCCTCAAGACCATAACAAAGACCAGTCAGCCCAAGCATGTGTTCAATCAGACGCTGACGGTAACCTCATGAACGAGAGTGCCGCAGCACCGAACAGTTGGGCTGAATACTGCATAAATAAATATCCGATTTAATCAGACCCCAGTCTCCTACAACAATCCCAGAAGAGAATCCGATAACGAACGTATGTCCATACTAAAGGCAGAGGTGGAGAAGGAAGTTTGTAGTATGAAGGCAAGAAAAGCTCGGAGATCGGACAACTTTCCTTCCGAGCTGATTAAACACGGAGGAGAGGCATCGACTGCATCAATGACGGCGCTGAGTGAGAAGATTTGGAAGAAAAAGAAATGGCTAAAGGACTAAACAAAGTCTTTAGGTGAACAAAACCAACGAAGGACAATCTTAAGCTGTGCTGAGATTCGCTGATGACATTTACCTCATGGGTGGCACCAGTTGTGAACAACAAGACCTAACCAACATACTCTATGCAAGAACAGGGGGCACATGGGATGAAAGTGAGCACGGATAATTTGATGAACAGCACGATCAACACCACTGCAGACATCAAAATGAACGACAAGAAGCTGGAAGAAGTGACCAGCTTCAAGTTCTTGGGAGCAAGCCTGTCCAAGGACGGTACAAGTATATCTGAGGTCCGAATACGAATTCCAATGACAACCGAGCGATTGCTAGAATGGTTGAGGACAAGCATCTCCATCAGCTTCTCCACTAAGTCCCTCAAAGTCTTCATTTTGTTGTACGTCTGCAAGACCTGGACTCTTCACGCTGACACAAAACAAAAGATACGGGCATGGGAACACACGTGTCTACGAAGACTGCTCCGAAACTCCTAAATAGAGCATAAGACCAACGAGAAATTCCTGAACATGACAGCAGTATTTTTTTTGGCCCACGAAAAATCATCATGGCGACCTTCTAACGACGTAAGCTGGACACGTCATTAAGCAAGATTCTCTGTGCACGCTAGGGGGAGGTTGCCGTCGAGGCCGTCAGCAAAAAGGCTGCATTGACAATATGCAAGAGTGAACGTAGCTCCCCATGGATTAGCTACTCCCAGCAGCCCGAAATAGACCTGACTGTCGTCTGTCATTTCCCCGAACGGGCACCGGTCAAGGGAAAGATGTTGATGATGACGCTTGATGATGGGAATAATTTAAGGGTAACTTCGAATAGTACATAAAGCATATATGGTTGTTGACTTTTGGTATCATGTGATATTTGACCTGGCTGAAATGGCATAGGAAAAGGCGAGGCTTACCGAGTCTGATACACATGCCATCAAAAGTCACAAACCGTATATTTTATTTATTATGACACACTTAATGCAAATACAAAATATAAACAAAAAATAAAAACAACAAATTACCACTAAACGTTATTGATGTACGGTATTGTAATATGCACATGAGAGACGACCTGATTACATCCACTAGCGTCTATTCATGTTTACACATAACAAGAGTTCGCAAGTAAAAGAAACACACAAGAACATGTTAACGCACATAATTAAACAATATAAAACAATTGAAGGGAGAACTCGATATTTCAAATTACGATTTTTGCACGAAAAATACATTAACAATAGTTTTTTAATAACACATGCAACATGTACATGTTCTTGTATTTTGCAGCTTTACTTTAACGTTTGTGATTTATTTAAAGTATAGTAAATGATTGGTGTGTGTGCAGCTTATGCATGCATTTTGATGTACCATGTTTGTTAAAAATATGATCGATTAATGTTTGCACGAATTTTATATGATACTGCATATATCAATTATAAATGACATGGTGTAATTCAAGTTTACAATAACTATAACACAGTCACAACTGTTTTTTAAAAAATAGTTCGATGCACAAATATTGCAGTAGAGAGGAATAACCAACGCGTCGGTGAATAATAATACTATTAAAAAGTTATCTCCCTTCGATTATTCTTGGTTTGGTAAATTGTAATTTATATGTATCAAAAGTGAGAAATGCAATAACTAAATATTCAATTAGAACTGATGCTATTTACGAACACGTTGAAATCATCTATATGCATAAATACTTGTTTTGTGAAGATAATCTCGTTTTATAATGCTCCTAATATTAAAGAGCTCGTATTATACAGATGAGTAAGGGCGAAACACCCTTTATGAACTATTCGCAAATGCACATCACAGCGAATTATTTGCTAAAATGAACAGTATGTTAAATGGCACATCAACATTTAGTAAAACGTGTTTATATAAATGCCATTTGTTTATATTTTCGATGAGAGTCGTATATATGATATATACAATTTGACGATATTAGTAACATAATTGTGAGATAAAATTTGAAGCTATGTTAAATTGGAATGAGATCTACAATCTGCATGTAAGCTAATTTAAGACGCAAATGTGTGTTAAGAACGGAATGCCCTTTACAAACAACACGAAAACGTATCAATAGCTCAGAAAAAGCGATTAATACTGGAAGCATTGTAATCGACCTCTTTAAAATAGTTGTTGATAGAATAAATCGATAGCATTTAAACCATTTTCTCATCGACATCACCGTTCAGTTTTGCCCTTGCCGTACGTTTTACATCGATTATTCCAATCCTACATTCTTGAACATGCTATTGGTCGTGCTCATCTGGCTGTTATGTGAAATTATTCATAAACCACAAGTATCTAGTGCTTTGATATATTTTTATGTTAACATGCGTATTATGTATAAGCATTGTTACACTTGTGTTACTACATTTCTTCTAGCTCTGCATATATTTGTTTCAAATAAATAGAACATTCGGTCATATCATCATTTTGCTTGTATAGTTATTAATTCAAAATGACGCAAGACAGAAACATTGCTCGGGCCAAAACACATTCATTTAAAAGTGTTTGCGTCAAATTGCAGGAAACTGCGTCCATTGAAATCCCTGAGGAGTATAATACGAATAAAGTGTTACTTTTAGTTAAAACCTATTTATTTTAGCTCGATTGCATCGAAAGCCGTAGGCTTATATAAACGCTCTCGAGTCCGTTTCCAGGGACTATTACCAGTACTTGGTGTCTTTGGGGGAGATCAAAGGAACGCTCCCGGTGGGGTTCGAACCCATGACCTCCCGATCGCTAGGCGGCACCATATCCACTACGCCACGGCGATCTTTAAAGTGTTATTTTTGACATTTATCTGGCACAAATACAAATGATAACAATTTATTGAATGCTTTCCGGTGGTTTATAGAGAAATATCAGTGAAATAAACTTGATAATTCACTGTTTCAAACAGTGAAAATAAGCAGTGAAAATTATCGATAATTTTCATTGTTTTACTGTGAAATGACGTCATTTTCATAATGTTATGACGTCATTTTTTCAGCGACAATACTAAAATAATCATTTGTAAGCATAAATAAAAAGAAAATGTGTTGGATTCAGTGGAATATCAATATAAATTCACTCGTGATCATAGGAAAAATATATTTTCTATGATCACTCGTGAATTAAAATCGATATTCCACCAAATCCAACAAATGTCTTCTATGTATTCCATTTATTTCCTATATAGATCTGTTAGCCAAATATACCATTATAGGGGTTAAGAATTGTTAATTTACCAAACCATGTTTTCAGGGAGTTTGAAATCTTTTGTAGTATAAGGGTTACTGTTACAGAAGAAAAGAAGTGGATATAACATAACATATTTATGTTATGCTTTCCGGTTGTTTATAGAAAAATATCAATGAATTAAAACAGATAATTCACTGTTTCAAACAGGGTACATTTATTATACTGTAAAATGACGTCGTTTTTATGACGTTACGACGTCATTATTTCAGTAAAAATACAAAAATAATCTGATTCGTGATCGTAGAAAAAATAGTTGTTCACTCTTGGCTGCGCCATAACTATGTCGCTCATTTTGAGATTTAAAAATCAATTGGTACATTTGTTCCCTATCATTGGACGGTGTGTCGCGCGAAAGAATTACGTCGATATCTCCATGGTCACATTTTGAGTTCAAAGGTCAAAAATGGCCAAAAATGAGCTTGTCCGGGCCATAACTATGTCGTTCATTGTGAGATTTTAAAATCATTTGGCACATTTGTTCACTATCATAGGACGGTGTGTCATGCGAAAGAATTACGTCGATATCTTCAAGGTCAAAACCACACTTTGAGAAAATAGATTGAATTTGACACAAGGGGGTTATTAGGAACAAATAGTAACAATGCACATTTTGAATTGTCTCCCTTGATCAGACCTTTTTTTTTCAAATTGAAAACCTGGTTTTGTGACAATTTTGTCCCTTGTGAAACTTTGCAAATGGAACGGAAATAAACACTTTGATATTGGGGATCCCGATTTGTCTCTGGAATTTAATTAAACAGTTTTCAAAAAAATTGACATCTCTTGTAGTATGAGGGTTACTGTTACAAAAGAAAGTGGATTTAACATAAAAACTTTCTAAATACCTACTATCAAATAAGGCTTGTTCTGGGAAAACTAAGCTTAATGCATGTGCATAAAGTGTCATCCCAGATTAGCCTGTGCGGTCTGCACAGGCTTATCAGGGAAGATACCTTTTGCTGTTATGGATTTATTTATTTAAAAGAAGTTTCCTCTAACAGAAAATTCAGTTTAAGCGGAAAGTGTCGTCCTGATTAGCCTGTGCAGACTTCTCAGGCTAATCGGGAACAACACTTTATGCACATGCATACACGTCCATTTTGCCCAGAACGAGGCTCAAATCATAATTAATGTTTTGTAGTCATGCGGAGGAATTCATGAAGAAGATAATTGAAATGGTCGCAGAAGGCGGCAATGAACTCGGAGAACATATATCTCCTTTGTGTGGCTAGTGGCACATGTGAGCTGCGTTCTGGGAAACCTGGGTTTAATACATTTGCGTAAAGTGTCGTCCCATATTAGCCTATGCAGTCCGCACAGGCAAATCAGGGATGACACTTTCCGCTTTAATGGAATTTCTCGTTCAAGGCAAGTATTTTCTGAACTTACATCCAGTCTACGCGGAAAGTGTCGTCCCTGATTAGCCTGTGCGGACTGCACAACAGGCTAATTTGTGATGACACTTCAGGCGCATGCATTAGGCCCAGTTTTCCCAGAATCTGTCTCATGTTTATGTTTATAATATGATATTGAGCTAATCTTTACACTAAACAAGAGGTCCAAAAGGCCCAAGGTTGCTCACCTTAGACCCAAATTTGACTGTTCTCAACAGCTTTTGTGATGTTTTTGTAATAAAAATGGCTTCGTGCTTTAAGCAGCTTTATTTGTATGACGCATGTTAACCCATCATCGATAAACAACTCACTTTGTAAAAGAGATCCTTCTGTCATTGAGTTTCCTTAACTTCTTCTCCATTTATTTGATGATATTTCTAAAGTTTGTTCAAACAGTGATACCAACTATCGAGTATGACTACACCCGCCAACTCAATCTGTGATCCCAGTGTATCTAGAACAGTTTTGGACAGACAGAGTTAAACTTTCGTGATTTTATCAATTAATGTGTTAATATATAATTAATGTTTTAAGATATATATAATTATCTTTATATTAATTTAAGTTTTTTTTTAGGTGTTTTGCTTTTGAAAACAAAAATTGGTGTTACAATGTAGGTACAAAAAGTATTTTGCTTTTTGAGAAAAAAAACAGTTGAAGTAACATTAAAATTACACCAGTTTGAATACAAAAGAAAACGAAACAGTGCATGTACATGAGCATCTTCATAAGGAACAATTTCACAATTGTAATATTTTAATGAACATGTTGATATCTAAGTGTTGGTTGTTGTTTGTTTTTTGGAGAGGGGGAAACACTTTTTTTCCAAGAATATTATTCTTCTCTTAATGCAGCAGTTTTCTAATAACAAAAGTGAAACACATTCAAATTAAACTGCCATAGATCATAAGATGGGATTCCTAATTTAAGAAAGCTAAATTAGTCATTATTTAAACTATCAAAAGTGACAGTCTCCTAATTTGTGTTTTAAAAAAGCATATGTATATTATTAATTGATTGACACAAAAGCTTTTGCATTTTTGTTTTTCACAATAATCTAATTAACATTCGTATTTTAAAGGTACTTTAACTGGGTTTTGTTTGCAACTAGGTGTACCACTTCAAACTAAGCCTCCGGTGCTTTACATTTATGGGTATGAAAAATTACGGGTTTGGAATTATGGATCGTTTGAAAATTTGAAAAATAAAATAGCAAGTGATTTTGCAATAGTCGTTTCATCTTCAAACATTTCAACAATAAGGGTACTTTTTATGAATAATGAATTAGAGGACTGATACCAGTATTTCTGTTGTTTTTAAATTTCATTTTATCTTACCAAAGTGTATTAGGGACAGATTTTACTGTTGCAATATTTTTTTCTTCGCAATTGTTAAATGATTGTCGTTGATTGAATGTACTTGTGTGTGGTTTATGTGATTTTCAAGCTTTCTGAACAATTTACCATTTGACAGAAATTTGTAGCCAAGCCCGTGATTGTTTGTACAAGTTTTGGATTTAATTGATTGGATTAAGCCACGTGCATCCCATGTGAAACACAGGAAGTAATTACAGAACATATTGTCCTGTCACTAATTTATTTTACAGGACCTCATTCAGCACGAGAAAGGTGTCGCTTAAGTAAATTTCATTGTATGCATGTGCACTTCAAAAACAAACCATATGTATAAATAATTTTAAAAAAGTGCTTTGATTGCTTGATTTTTTAACACGGTGGCTAGTAATAGTAGAACTTACAGTCTCATGTATCAGCATGTCTCCACTATTTAATGCATTCAAGAAGGATAAACTTGTATAAGAATGTTATGGAGAGGTGCGCATTTAGTGTGTGATGGTTGAAAGTGACTAACGGTATGTCAGTGAACAATTAAATTAATTGTGGATGATTATTGGTAAAACCAGTACATGTATTATTTGTTTACCTTGGAAATAAATTTGAAGGTAAACTTGGGTAAGAATGTTATGGAGAGGTGCGCATTTAGTGTGTAATGGTTGAAAGTCCCTACGTCAGTAAAAAATTAAGTACCTTATATATATGTACATTAAAGCATTGTGATGGACCATTGTTAAAACCAGTATATGTATTATTTTAGTATTATTTGGGAAATAAATATAATGTCTTAAATAACATATCCTGTTTGCTTGATTCATCTCCATGGAAATGCATAGTATGTATTGTAATACTGCTTTTAAACGTACTAAACGCAAGTACCTCGCCCACCATTTGCATTTTATTTGCAGACAGACACGTAACAAATTGTTTATTTAACCTGTTATTGTTGATGAAGAATATATACAATAAAAACAGCAATCTGGGTCAATGATGCCTTTTTTTTTTTTTTAAATGCAATATAACCACCTGTCCACATTTTTTGCTTTATTAAGCAAATCTAACAACTGTGCAATTAATAATGTACAATAAACTAAATAACGTCAATAGACCTGGTGTTTTTTTTATAAAATGCAGGTTAGAAACATCAATTGCTTAGAACAGTGCAATAAGCCAGTTTTTATTCATACAAGCTTTTTTTTGAAGCACAAAACTACGCTAAAATACATGCGTTTACATGAATGTAAACTTCACAGTTAGTTAAGGTTACACACAACTTCTAAACTATGCAAATAACTGGCATTCTAGATACTAGCAGTTGTTGATGTATTCCATACTACAACAGACTGTGAAAACAATGCTCATGGCATGTAAAATCTACTAAACACAAAGGTACACAATTTCACACATACATCTATGTTAGGAAAGGGCTTAAAACAGGCTTATAATCATCGCTCTGGGAAAACCGGGTTTAATGCATGTATATAAAGTGTCGTCCCAGATAAGTCTGTGCAACCCACACAGGCTAATCTTGGACGACACTTTCCGCCTAAACTGTGTTTTTACTAAGAAGAGACTTCCTTTAAACGAAAAATACCGTAAAAGCATAAATTGTTGTCCCAGTCAGCACAAGCTAATCTTGCAGTCAGCACAAGCTAATCTGGGACGATACTGTACGCAACTGACTTAAGCCCCATTTTCCCAGAGCGATGCTCATTTTTATATCTCATAAAAGTAAAAGGTGACTCAAGTTTTACAATACTCAAACTTTTGTTATCTTATTATAAGGTTAAAGCTCAATACAAGTACATTTTTAAATAACATTACATCTGCGACAAGAAAGTTCAAACATTTTTGTTAATTTAAGTTGTTGCACTATCATATGATAAAAATGGCATATACATAAATATTATTCTGTTAATTAAAACAGAAGAAGACACCTCACAAAACAGTCCACTTACTGTAACCAACAGCCATATTCTCGGACTAAAACTAAATAAAACATACCAGATACCAGCACTTCCAGTTGAGAAAACTTACAATAACAACTAACATTTCTATGTAAAAATATATTAAGACAATGCCCTTACAATATTTTTTATCAAAATCGCTGGTACTCTTGCAAAAAGCATAAATTGTTTTAGTATTATTTTTCATATCAAAGTTCCATGGATACAAATATCCAATTGCAATAATTTCACAGTGCTAAGAATTTGTTTTTAAATAATCTAAAAATTAGGGCAACAAATTCATATTTTCAGATTCAACATTGTGTCTATGCGTCCTTTGAACGAGTCTTTACAGACTAGTAGTAAATAGTGAATATGTATTGTTTACGTGAACTAGTTTTCGGCGACACACCATATAATTATTGATTTGATTAAACTATATTTTCTTTTTTTGGTCTCGTACTCCTTCTTCTGAGCTTTAATTTTTTTTTTCATCAGCGTTTTGTCTGTTTTGACAAAAAACACTATTTTAAAACAATATCGTATATACTCGTTTTTAAAGACAAGAAGCACAAATTCACAACAACTACTTACATACAAAAAGACGATCAAGTCAAATTAGAAGGAGTTTAAACCAGTTTGATTTGAATCACTGATTACACAGTAATTAACAACACATGTAATATATATATATATATATATATATATATATATATAAAAGCAATTAAAAAAAAGAAAGGCATTATAGTTGAGAATACAAAATAAAATTATGTAACATAATAGTATAGACTGTAGTGCCTTTAAATATAATGAAACTGTATTAGAAATAAAGATTGACAACTTGTTTTTGTGTTTATAATTACCAAAATACCTTTTATTGGCAACATTTCCTTGGTACACAAAAAATATAAAAATGACTGGCACTATGCACAAGGAGCAAATAAACTCATAGTATTACATGATACATTTTAACACGACACGCGGTGTTTGTTATTCTGCAGTTATTGAATGGAGTGAACTGTTTTTAAAATAGGTCTGGTATAATGTTCCAAACGTGAGCATATAATGCACGTGCTTAAAGGCGCATTATAAACAGAATATTAATTTCGTGGTTTTCGTATACATGTAATATATTGACAAGAGTTATATTGTAACATTATAACATATTTAAGACTTACACAAATGTATCAATTTTATGTTTGCCATGCATGTGAGATATATTTTTCTTATTTACACCAACTGTTCCAGACATTAATAACACAATCCACTGTATAATCATGTGTTGCAGCCGCATTGGTGACTCATGCTGTAGATGCTGGTGTAATCAGAACTCGCATTGATATTCGATTAATGATTTTATAATCCAGACATCTAACGAAGTCTTCATATATATTGTCATCAGCGTTATCACCATCTTGATGGTCGTCGTCGACATCACCGATGCTACGTACAGACCAGGCAGACATGGTATCATCATCATCATCATTATCATCATCACCATCCTCATTATCATAAACGGTTTCACGTATTCGGTCAAATATTCNTGTGAAATGATGAATGTCATTCCCTGCATTGACTCTTAATAAACTAATTGTCTCTTTTAACCGATACAAAACGCTTAATTGAACATTATTGATTTCAACAATGATTCTTCTAACATCGTTTGACATGTGTTCCATTTGATTGCTTTACTATTTTTCTTTTTAAATGGCGTGAATTGTGAATTTCAGCTCTATTCATTAGCAAGATTGTTTGAAGAGTAAACAAACCCTATTTGTATTCCGGCGTAAGAACTGTATACAGAGGTATGTTCATGATTTCCTTTAAGTATATATTTTTAAGGGGAAGTGTCAACTATTTAAAGGTGTAACATACGTTCCACATAAGAAATAAGGTCTTTCCACGTAAGATCTTAGGTGTTTTATCAAATACGTATAGTGCACATTCCAAGCTTTTAACAACACCACTAATATGCTTTTTTTATCTTATGCGAATAATGCCAATAACTTATGCTACCAGGTTATATACACTAGAAATACTGATTTCCATTAAGGGATATGAAATATAAACAACCAAAACAGAATATCAAAAGCCTTTAATTTAAGTTTAATTCGTTTTTGTTTTCAATTGTATTATCTGGGAATTGTTTATTCAATCGCAAACTGTGATACCGAACCCTGTTTAGAGTTATAAATCTTAAGCAAAACATTAAAATAGTTAGTGCGTTTTAACTGTTGTAAATACTTATTAAGGCAATGCTTCTTCGGGAAACAGGAGGACTCGTTTTTTCCTCGAACTGCGCCATTATGATAGATAGATTATGATAACGTCATATTCACATGAATGTTTCAAACTTAAGTTTTATGATAAAGGGCTGTTTCGAACAATGACAATTCACGCTCTTGCTAATGTTTATATGTCATATGTCTATTTACTACCTGACATGGTATTGTATAAGCTGATGAAGTTAAATCAGAAAACTGTTTATCAGACTACGACAATATAAAAACAAAGCACGTGATCTATGTACTATACACAAGGAAACACACATTGTATACAAATATGTTATTATATATTTACCTTTTAGCCATATGGCTCCAGATAAGGTTATGTCTCGCAGCTTGCTGCTCGTTGACATGTCAAACTCATAATGAGATGCAGACTCGCTTCTGTCAATGCGGTATCCAAAGGACAGAACATTGGACATATTGTTTTTCCAGATGTTGTGTATGTCTCTTAGGTCGGATTCATCATCTTCTTCAAAGAAGAAACAAAAGTCACTGAGTTTGAGGTTACTGTCATAATGTTTATTCGCTACAGCTTCTCGGTATCCTGACAGTATGATTCCTGAAAACTCACGAAGAAAATTTATCGACTTAACATCTCTCGAATCATGATTAACATCGCGCTCATTCATCATGCTAGATAGCTTATTCCCAGCCGATATTTTCAGTCCACAAAGGAATATAAACACTTGTGAAATGTCCATATATGCAACCTCGTAACGGTTTAGATATGCGGATATGATGTCATCAATCAGATGGGTATTGTTGGCAATATAAACGGCAGCGAAGAATTCCTGCACGCTTTTATGGATGAAGGAAAATGAAGAAGATGATCGCAATTTAGACGCCTTTCGTGTTGCCGATATAATACCGGATTTCAATCCAAAGTCCATAAGTGTTTCTAGTTTGTGTTCATTTAATTCGAATTGCGTCAGATCTGGACGGCTAAACACTAGGGAATTTTCTCTTGTATTTGAAAACAACAAAAAGAACGCCGCTTTAGCAAGACGATCCACGTTTTCAATATTGGGCTTTATGTATTGGGTCCCTTTGAAGCATCGGAAGGGTGGCTGTTGAAATTCCCCCGTTACAATGTTCACCTTCTTAAGAAGACTGTCGAGGAATAGGCTGTATATTTCACACTTAGAGCCATTAATTTCAGTCCCTTCAATCCATGAGTGCACAATCAACTGCAACAGCATTGGTGAAATCAGAAACTTTCTCAAGTCGTTCTTCAATATGTAAGCTTCAAATTCATTTTGTTTTTTGTCCAAATTCTCACTATCTTTACAATCATCCCTACACCCCAGCAGTCTTTTGCTCACCTCAAATGGCTCGTTCACTCCTTCCAGTTGCAGCAGCGTGTCAATTCTTTGGTCTGGAATTTTCGCTTCTGTCAATTTCCAAGGTCGAGTTGTAATCAACATATCACACTGGCAGTGAGCTATAGCCAATACCGGTAGGCTCTTACCTGCATCACAGGTCCACTCATCTAGACCATCCAGTAATACCAAGCAACGTTCACGTTCCATGATCTCATTCAGTAGTCTGTATGCGTTCTCGCATTTTTCCTTATCGCCGTAAATTGAGTCAATTATTTGTTTTTTGATCATCTCTAAACATTTTAACTCATTAACTGAATCTCTTAAAGTGACATGGAAGATAAACGTGTACTCTTTCAGAGTCATTAAATCTGTAAATAAATTAGTGGGCCTAATTCGATCATAACAATCATCCGTGTTAGTATGATCTTTGTCGACCCGTTTGACTGATTTTGCTGTTTTTATCCTACACCAGTCCATGACTAATATGGCGAGAAATGTGGATTTTCCAGATCCTGCTTCGCCTTGAATGAAAATGTTTCGGTTGTATTTACTACCTTTTAAAAACACATCGCTGTATTTCGTTATTGTTGTATCAGTTTTCTTAAAGGACCCATTGTGTTTTTCCATTAGGTGCAAATTGGGTGGCATGTAAATGTCCAGTACCTTATCTTGATCCCAGTCATGCAATACCGAAGTTGGGACGTAACTTAGTGTCGCATCGTAATGTCTAATCATCATAGACAGCAGCATTTCTGAAATCAAACATACAAACTATTTGAAACATTCCACATCTTATTAACACGCAATATTTTGTCAATTTTTACTTAATCATCGAAAATTACGGTGTCATTAAATGTTTGTATTAAGTACATACAACAATAAGCAGTTCGATGTCTTACTTCTGTCAAAGATTGATAACAGAAATGAAACACATATTTCGTTGCGTAACTCGGTCTGAAAACCATAGTTTAAATATTTATATCTATATCAAACAGTATCTGCATGCATGTGTAACCCATAAAATATAGTAAATTGTACTTAAATGCTACATTATCATAATCGTTGAACTCAGCGCTTAATATTCGCGCATACAATACTTAAATAATACAGTGTATAAGTAATAAAGCTCGAGCATTACATACAAAAATATCCGTTGAAAAACAACAATACGAAAATTATCATGTTTGGTAGATATATAGTTACGCAACATATAATCTACGCAGTTGTCGCTATAGCATTAAATCTATTTGATTATTTGTGTGCATATGAGTACATACTCTAAGACATATGTTAAAAAAACACCTAAATTAGGAAACACCTCATACCATCACCATATTATTGTTAATACAGTTCAGGTATGAATATTAGCTGAAACGATTTACCGATCAGTTTCTATTAACATCCAACACATTTAGGCGACTTTATAAACTCCTTCTTGGACCATACAAGACTAAAAACGCATGCGATATATGTGTTAAGCCTTTTGGATTTTTTTAGACACAACAAAAATAATTCTTGGATTACATGGAAATCAATATTTTTATATTTAATAAATAATATTTTTCTATCATGGTTTGTTGTCGAATAACCCACAGTAAGGAGTATAGATGCGTAGGAATTAAATCACGAGTGCGAAGCGAAGTTTGTTGTTTAAGTGACAACAAACCATCATAGAAAAGTATTATTTCGGGTTCAAGCTTTTGAACGTGAACTATATTTTTCAATACTCAGCCCTTCTTAGTACAAAGTTTACTATTAAGTGACGTCATTTAATTGTACAAACATATGAAGTCGTTTGCATTCATAAATATATTGCAAATGACGTCACTTTCATAGAGAACAAAAATCGTAGAAACTAAATGACGTCACGTTTATTAATGCTACTGAAAAGCGGACATGCTATAAATGTTTTCTTAATTACGTTTCCTTACAAATAACATTCGTTGTAGGCGTGGTTATGCCACTTATCACCAAATATACAATTTGTTTTTTCATTACATTTATATACATGCTACATTTATTACATTTCTTTTAGAGCGGATTTTAGCAAGTGCATTTTACTGCAATATTTTCTTTATTTATTCGGAACTATTTTCCGCTCCGCTCATAATTACTGCAGAATAACCCACACTTGATTTCCCTCTTTGTCTATATAAAACAAGTCGCGTGTGGTGTTAGAATTTGAAAAAACCTGGCAATGCCACTCGCGCTTTCATTAGTGTTAATGACATATCTCGTATGAAACAAACTGTACTGGTCATGTTGAAAATAATTGATGCGGTTTTACTGTAAACCTAATATGTTAAAATGCAGGTAAAAAATCACTGTGTGCAATATGTTTCCAGCTATTCCAAGCATGTGTTACTTCGACAGTAAGAACAATTGTAACTGTTACCGTGTGATATGAAAAATGCATGCTTACCTTTGCTTTGCGAATAGTTATCTTCGTCATCATTTGTCTTGAAATCTCTGAAATTGGCTTGAGCCAACATTTCCTCTTTAACGGCATTAAAATCCGATTGTATGTCATCTTTCCCTCTCGCTATCTGTGCCTTCAGTTCCCCAACACCTTCCATAACGACAGATTCTATTATCTGCTTCTGTGTTGTAAGTTCCCGCACACCTGCCACTGTGTATGATATTAAAATGCTACCACAGTCAATTGCGACCGATTCTATGTCATCTTTCCCCCTGGCTGCCTGTGCTGTCAGTTCATGCACACCTGCCTCTGTTGTTGATGTTATAGTGTAAGAACCATCGATTACTGTCGATTCTATGTCCTCTTTCCTCCTGACCGTCTGTGCTGTCAGTTCATGCACACCTGCCTCTGTTGTTGATGTTATAGTGTAAGAACCATCGATTACCGTCGATTCTATGTCCTCTTTCCCCCTGTCGGTCTGTGCTGTCAGTTCATGCACACATGCCTCTGTTGTTGATGTTTTTGTGTTAGTGCCTTCTTTAACCGCCGATTTAAGATCCTCTTTTCCCCTGGCTGTCGGTGCCGTCAGATTCCGCAAACGTGCCTCTTTGTTTGCTTTTTTAGTGTTTCTTCCACCCATTATGATCGATTCTGTTTCCAGTTTCCCTCTGGCTGTCTCATCCTGCACAACTGCCTCTATAATTGTCAAACGACCTAATTTAAGACAATGTTATAAACATTTTTTTTTATAGTTCAACGTGATATGATTATTTAAAAGATTATGTAACGGTTTGTAATTTGAATGCGATACAATTATATACAATTATTATGTCCAGATTTTTAATTTAAAGGCAATTGTTATTATATAGTATGATCATATAAAACATGATGATATGTACGATTAGACATTTTATTGATCTAATCATAGGTTCCCGCTAGTTCAAACACAAGCTGTTATCATTTAATTTCTCAACTTAAAGAAAATATGTCGCCATTATTTTGTTAATGATATTTGCCACAATTCAGATTTTAATTACACGTAATTACCGCCATAGAATAGCAAATTCTGCATGTGATTTAAACTTAGCCAACCAGTTATTAACTGCATGAACTATAGTATTGATAAGACATACATTTCAACATATCAAATACATTAAAGTGTTGTCAACATTTTTTAATGTGTTAAAGGGTCGTGACAATGTATGACAATATAGTACATATCACCTTACATGCAGATTTCTAAATCCTCCTTCAAATTAAAATGGGAATGTGTTGGTATTACAACTATCTATCCATTATTAACGATGAATTTGATTGTATCAAGAGTTGGAAGTTATTTCCCCTATACCATATACACATCAATCAGTAAACACTTTGCATTTCTTATATGTGTTAACTACGCGTACTTCAAGCCGTAAAAATAGCTTATCATCGGTATATTAAGAAAGATAACTAGGAAGTTGAAGAAATACTTAGTGCATTTAATAGAATTATTATGTAATCAGGATCAATATGATGTATATATGCTGTCTTAAATATAGTTATATTGACTCTTTTATATGTATTTAATATATAAACGATACTCAAAGGTTGCTTTAATAGTATCTACATTGTCTGAAGACAGTGCTTTAATTGGATTACTGCACTTATTGGTATGAAAACATGTTAATTACGTAAGTGCCGTGTCGTCACAAAATATGTACCCAACGATACACGCCCTGGTCCCCAACTGCAAGTTTCACGTAAAGAACACAAGTATAAATCACATTGTTTCGTATAAGCGACAATTCACTAAATAAAGGCAATAATGTTTTATGTATAGGTTAACTGTGTATATCAAAAATTAAATTTAGTTATTCTTTTTACATAAAAAAACGTAAAATAACCGCTTCGAAAATTTATAGAAACTACTGAGCTGCACATCGCAAACCTCGTTTTTGATACAGCGAACAATTAATGTGTCCTGATAATCGCTAAAATTGGGAAATTGAAACTCGTTAAAATAAAATTGTGTGCATTACAAACAATACTAATACTAATGCTAATAATAACATTAAACATATACTAATACTAATACTTATACTAATAATTACACTAATAATAATACGTTTACTAATACTATTACTAATAATCATTACAAATACTAATATTAATGCTTATACTTATACTACTACTAATTATAATACTCATAATAATACTCATACTAATACTCATCCTTATACTAATACTCATACTTATAATAAAACTTATATTATAAAAATACTAATAATAATACTTAAATTAATACTAATTATTATACTAATATTAATACTTACATTAATACTAATACTAATCATTATACTAATACTAATACTAATACTCATGCCTAAACGTAAACTTCTAATAATTATAATAATCCTGCTAATACTCATACTAATACTAATACTATTACTAATACTAATACTTATGCTCATACTTATACTTATACTAATACTAATACTAATAATATTGATGGTACAAATAATACTTATATTCATACTAATATTTATACTAATACTAACACTAATACTAATAATACTATTTATACTAATGCTTATGATAATACTAATATTAAAATTAAAATTAATATTAATGTCAATATTAATACTGATACTTATAATAATGTTAATACTAAATCTAATACTAATACTAATACTCACAATACTACAATTTCTTATAATAATACTAATATTATTTCTAATACTAATACTAATACTTATATTAATACTTATCATTACACTAATACGTCTATTAAATATATTAATACTAATACTAATTCTTATAATAATTATAATATTAATACTAATACTACTAATAATAATACTTATAATTATACTTATACTTATACTAACACTAATGCTTATACTGATACTAATAATAATACTATTACTTATATTAATAATACCAATACTTATGCTAATATCAATACTTATATTTTTACTAATATACTAATACTTATACTTATATTAATACTTAAACTAATATTAATACAAACACTAATACTTATCCGTATACTAAATATATTAATACTAATGATAATACTAATACTAATAATAATACTAATACTTATATTAATACTAATATTAATATAAATACTAATACTTATACTAATACTAATATTAAAACTTATACTATTAATTATACTTATACTAACACTAATAATAATACTAATACTAATACTTATACAAATATTAATAAAAATACTACTAATAATAATTATACTTATACTTATACTCATACTAACCATATTTTTGATACTAATACCAATAATAATACTAATACTAATATAAATACTAATACTTAAACTAATATCAATACTTATACTTTTACTAATACTATTACTTATACTAATAATTTTTCTAATATAAATGCTTAAACTAATTTTAATTATAATAATAATAATACTTATCCTTATACTAAATATATTAATACTGATGATACTACTAATACTAATACTAATACTAATAATACTACTAATATAAATACTTATACTGATAGTTATACTAATACTAATAATACAACTTATACTAATACTTATACTAATAATAATTATTATACTTATACTCATAATAATACTAATACTAATACTGATACTAATACTTAAGTTAAAATGAGGCCAATTCTAATTCCAATACTTATACTAATACTAATACTAGTAACAGCACACTGTATATATGATTATTTACACCATAAACAATATAAATAATAATTATAATAATTAAAATAATTATAATTATTATTATTATTATAATTATGAGTATTATTATTATTATTATTATTATTATTTTTATAATTAATATTNACAATATCACCAACAATCGCCCCAAACATTGAATGAGCTAAAAGGTCTAAAAATGTATGAGCGTTAGCGTTTCCTCTTTATTATTCCTGTTTTGTTTTAATTTACAAAAGGAACATTTGATTTAATCGACTCGCATTCATCATTTTATTCTTTCGCAATCGACAATTGGTAATGCAAATGTATCTGTTTTTTTTTCAATACTCAGAATGTGGAGGTAATTTAAACGGCGTTACTACCAAATACAAGGAACATTTTATCCCAAGTAACCTGTAGTCGTGAGTCATTTCTCAAACGATTTTGAGGTATTTTAACCTGGGTATCATTTTTCCAACTTTTGAATATCCTACAGATCAGTGGCTGCATTAGCTCTACATAAGTTTACGTGAGGTCAAATGCGATCGCTACACTTATCGGTTGATACAAGATTTAAAGGTTCTCATATCGTAGTTACATAAATCCGCCAAAAAACTGGTTTGCAGTTGCTAAACATCTAAACCATTGTTGTGAAATGAATAAGGATGTAAACCGATATCTTTTTCAAATTGTAACTTTTGACATTCGTGTTGGCGTATGCCATTCCTAAAAGGCATATACGTATATCCATCCTTACATGAGATGGCTGTATTTGTATCTTTATTTCGTGCTTTGAATACACAAACTACAGTTGGGGAAAAATGACTTTAAGTTTAAATACAAAATCAACGAGTCCCCGTCGTGCATTTTAGATCAACTGAATGCAAAAAAGCTCGAATGAAGTGTCAATCAGTACTTGCTGGCCTTTGAACGTCTTCTACATTCGTCTCCATATTCTTTTCTAAAACAACAATACATCGATTCAACTTGACATATTTCTTACGCTGTCTCGTTTTATTCGTTAAATAAATGCTTTTTTGCGCAGGATACGGCGATTAACATGTCAATGTTGGTGATGCTGATGATAGTGTTGGTTTGAGGTGCTGTGGAAGTTCGGGTTATGTAGCCGATGTCATTGGTAGTTTTACTAATTTGAGCGATAGTGATGCTGATATATGTCGTGCTGTTGTTAATATCGGCGGTAGTGAGGTTGATGTCAGTTATGATGATGCTCATTTGAGTGGATGTGTTTCTAATGTCGGATACGGTGACACTGACATCGGTGGTGCGGATGCTGATGACAGTCTTGTGTTGCTGATGATGGAAATGCTTATTATTGCAGTGGTATTGATGGAGTAGTCAGTTGTGGTTAAGCTGATGCCGATGGTGGTGTCGCTTATGTTAATGGTGGTAATGCTGATGTCGGTGGTGGTGATGATAATGCCGGAGTTAGTGCTTATGGTGCCGCTGGAGCTGATTGTGTTGACGATGATATCATTGAAGGTGGTAGTGATAGCTGTTTTAGGGATGATGATGCCGATAGAAGGGATCCTGATTGCAGTGTTGGTTATACTTATGTTGGTAGTGATGCTTATATAGTGTGATTGGTTTTGTAGCTGATATCGGTTGTGGTGATGCGGATGCTGTTGGTAGCCATACTGAAGTTAACGGAGGTGATGATGACGTGTTGGCGATGCTTATATCTTTGGCGATGCTGACGTTGGTGGTAGTGTTGCTGATGCCGAAGGTAGTGATGCATATAATTGTTGTTGTTGTTGCTGATATTGGTGGTGATGTGGATATAAATAAAAAGAAAACTCTTAATGTCGGTGGCATTTATGATGTCGACGGTGTTAATTTTGATTTTTGACGTGCCGATGATGGCGATGTCGTTGTCGATAATGATAGAGATGATGCGTGTCATAATGTTTGTGATGATTGTGTCGCTGGAATTCTGGTGCTGCGGGAATAAGGCTAATCAGCGTTATGGCGAAATAGTGACAAAATGATGGTGATGCGGATGTTTGTGACGGAGGTGATGCTTACGGGCAAGTTGGTGCGGTTAATGATTTAAGTGTTACTTTTACAGAGGATCTGCCTTTGTATAACATTGATACCGAATTTACAGATACTTAATATTTATGGTTTGAGAATTTGTGTTAACGAAATTATAATTTATGATGGGAGATCGCGTGTCCCTTATCATAATGCTAGGCTATGTATGTAAACTACATGAAATATGAAACTATTTGAGGGGAAACTGTCCACTTCGCAAATTCGTTAACATCAGTTTTTTGTACGACTTCCTTAACCGATTTTTGCAAAGTCCATCAGCCTAAAATTACGCAAACTAAGAAGAGGTATGCTGGATCATGACAGTGAGACATGAAGTTGAGAGGTGGACGATGGTAGAACTGTGTTACTTGTGCTAATTAATTTGTCTATTTACGTGAGTCCTACCGGAAATGCTAAGTTTGCTATATGCGAAAAGGCGAAACACTTAAGTTCGTTAAACTGTACTTTTTCGCCAAGGGTTTCATGTTATGGGCTGGTGTCTCTTATACAGCAAAAAAAAAACGAAATTCGCTTTATACCAATGAACAAAGGTAATTAGCGATATAATAGGTCTATTGCAATCAAGTATTGAAGGCGTGTCTTCGAAATGATGGTCCGAAACCGTTCCTTCCAGAATTTCGAAAGTAAATGGCGTTCCATCAAGGCAGTGCCTCAATTCACACAGCTAAACATACCCTCCCGTTTTTTAAACACAAGAAAGTGAACGTTATTGTTACGGTTGCCGAAGTCTCTGGACTCTGCTCCATTGGACTTTGGTACATTGTATATGGGAAATCCTTCAATCTTTGTCTACCGAATCGCAACGTTAACTCTGTTATAGGTATTTAACAATCTCCTAAGGACCAGTGGAGAGCATAACACCAACATATTATTAACAAGGCTCTTGAATCGTGGCCAAATTGGTCTGGGCTCATTTACGCATGTTATAGATCTCATATAAAAAAAAACTAACTTCAAAAAAGGTACTGTTGCAATTCTTATTTTGCGTCATTAAATTTGTTCAAATATAATCTGAACGCCTCTCGTATTGCAGTAGCATTTGGATCACCAAGCAATATATACACGGATAGATTGTATCCAGATAATCAGTTAGCAGTCTTGTTTTAATTATAGGTGGATTGCGTGATAAATTATAAATTCTTATTGGGTTAAAATAAAACGAAACCAGCTGAGCGCCGATTTTTGCATGGGTTGGAAAAATCGAAATGAGAAGCATGTGAAAGTATCTTTACACGTAGTTTCTCATTTTGCCTAATGAAAAGGACGTTCTGTATAGCAAATCCAAACTTGCTTGTTATGCGCGTCCGCCGTGCAAAACTCGAAAATCTGATGCGTCAACGAGTTAACAGGTGTCTAATAAACAAATCATAAAATCTAAAAAAAACGTATTATTGTTTCAGGCTGCATATAATACACTTGCTAGTGAAACATGCCATTCTGAAACCGGATAGGTCTAGATGCTGTCTGAAACTTGTTGTACATGTTCTTTCACAGATGAAGCTACTGACTTTATAAAGACCCTGGATATTTACAAACAATCAAACGTTAATAAAACAGATATCATATCAATTATTGAAAGCATTAGGTGTGACGAATTACTGGTCGGAAGATGATCTTATGGTATTAAGGATGCTATATCTACCCGCCAGACACCCTCCACTGCACTGAATCTGCCGGACGGCAAACCCCCACCATCGACCCCACTAGACCCCTTCCCCTGACTCTGCCGGACAGCAAACCCCCAACATCTACCCCGCCAGACCACTTGCCCCGACTCTGATGGACGGCAATCAACCTCCCTCTATCCCGCCAAACCCATTCCCTCGATTCTGCATTATGGCGAATAAAAATGAGTGAAACTATTAAAGATACTTGATGGACAAATGGTGAATGCCATTTATGGCAAGATATCGAAGTTCATAATGGTAAGTACATGTTAAGATAATGATAAGATAGAAAGGGCAGTGTTATAAGTTTACCAAAATAACAATGTTCATTAAGGCATTCAATTACAATATGACTATTACGGTATAAAGATGTGAATTTAATACCAGTGTAAACATGTCTTATGTCCTTTCTGCATTAAACAGTCCAATGCCAGTGTTTACATGCAATAATACACTAGTGCATAGTCATCCAGTTATATGCAGATGTTTAACATCAATATTGCTTGAATGCAAAAAAAAAACATTGGTTGGTTGTGTGTTTTAACTGTTGACAAAATAACCGCTTTGTTGCAACATATATTTTTTTTCCCTATTTTTGCATTTTACTGCATAGGTTAACATGAACTTGCTCACATGATTGAGATGAAATAAGTGTATTGAAGAAAGTTTGAATTCAAACTGTACATATAACACTGCGTAATTAAACCATGCCCGTGGTTGTAAATATGTTGATTCGTGTCTTTAAACGGTTACACTGCTTCAGACGAACGGATAAAAATATATCTTACTTAGTAACGATAAATCGGTTACAGAGCTTCTTAAAAAGGAGGAAGGAAAATATCCAGTGTTATTGTTAATAGACCGCATACGTAGCTGAATTTGTTAAAACATATCACGTAATAAAGTATTAAAATTACTTGGCATTAAGCCATATTTGAATTCAGAATAGTTCGATGCAGCTTTCTAAGCGTTCATGGAATAATAGACAAGATATAGAGAATACATGGTTGGTGCCGGGATGGAGAAAGTTTATCCCGTGAGGCTTAGAAAAAGAAAATAGGTCGATCTTAAGCGAGCCCTATTTTCATTTTCGTTCCGAACCGGATACACTTTCTCCATCCCGGCACCTACCATGTATTCTATTTATCCTGCTTCATTTTAAATTATACTGTTAACACATTTTATCAAAGACAAATGATTAATTGACATAACAAAATAATTATTATGGTCTCGCCTCCTACATGTACGCAACATGCCTAACGACCGAATAACTACCGATTGTGTCACGTAAAAAATAGTTCCACATTAAACCGTTCCTTTTAATACTTTCCTATTGAAAATATGAGAAGAGATTAAAAACGAATCGAGAATGTGATATTTGTATTGTTAGTAATTTAAAAAAAAGCAACATCAAAACAAAAACACAATTTTATTTGAACATTCAATTGAACAAAATGGCTTGCAGATTCAGTCTAAGTCAACGGATATAAATCAAATTGAGCCGCACATCAAAACAATAGGAAATAATTATAATTACACGTAACAGATTATGTGGATATTTAAAATATTGATTGCAGCTGAAACTGTGCGGTAGATTAGATTGATGACATTATTTAAGCTTTGACAGAAGTCTGACATTAACAAACTAAATTTAGTATAAGCGACACGCTTACCTCAATGGCAACTTTAATCGAATGCTAAGAACAATAAAGTAACAACGATATACACTTCCATTGTCTAGTCTTCGTGTTATGCATGACAAACTCAAAATCCGAAATACGTTTTGGATTCGTTCGATGCTTAAAACAAATATTTTACTGTTAAAAAAACCCACCACAGCCATATTGTTGTCCCAAAATGTTTCGTCACCGAAATGACGTTACACGAGATACGTCATAAATTGCGTACTCAAGTGAATGAAAATAAAAAAATATGGAAAGCTGGTTCGGTAATATATTATGAAATAAATAATTGACGACTTAGCAAATTGATGGGATAATTGAATACTAGGTCGATGCCGAATAAAGCGAAGTTTTTTTGCGAGGCTTAGAAAATCTCAACCACGAGCATTGGCCTTGATTTATGACATTTTTGGCATTTTTTTAATTTTTAATTTTAATTTTAATCTTATTGTTTCATTTCACGTTTTTAATAATTTTATTGGGTCTTCAATTACGATAGCAGCCGATATTGGTAAAATACTACACCCTTGTGTAGTGTATTGGAAAGGTTACACTCAACTATGTGTTACGGCGTGCGTAGGAAAACACTACTGCCTGTTGACCGGAGATAGGAAAATTGATTCGACCCTGCTTTATAAGGTCAATGTTTGCAACAGAGGCAGGATGAATATTAAATACTGATTAGTTTATTGTACAGTCGTGATTTTAATATTAGTTTATATTTGAATCCCAGATGATATTTATTAAATATATGTTACAATTGCGATTTTATATGCACTAAGGCATTAACTTGAATTAAGAATGTTACAATCATCATTGTAGTAACACGATTTCAATACAGTCTTGTTTGTGTTAAATTACTGTCCATTTTACTTATTTCAGAAATTGCAATGATCAGAACACAAACTTAAAAAATTGAGCGATAACATTTACATTGGTTGAAGATATATAACTGACCGTCCGTAAATGCGTATTCAGTAAACGATTTTCTTCTTATTTCACTAACAACACGCATGTAATCATGCCCGATCAGTCAACATTTACCCATATTAGCCGGATAATTAACATATGGTATAAAAACAGTACGAATCTAATATTCGACTTAAACATATCACCTTTTAAAATGTAAATTGATTCGTTTCATATTCAGACATATCAAACGACTGCGCCGACCGTCTAGGGCAAATAAATAACTTAATATAAATGCCGCGGTCATAACAATGTCATGACAGTTTTTAATGCGATAATGTAATGAAAATAGGCTTAACGTGCTGACATAATACAGCTTTTAAAGGATAAACATATTACAGGTAAAGGTCATTGCTTACGGCCTCTCGGAAATAACAAAGGTTTAGATGTACTAAAACATTGACATTTATCTTAAAACCAAAGGTGTGGAGCTCACTAGTGGGTCATCTGCCACAATGTGTTAAATATACTGCATCGTTATACCACCCTGCATTTAACGAAACGGATCATAAATACAACACAACTGGACTAAGTTATATCAACCTGTTGATAAAGCAAATTTTAAAATAACCGCATCAATCATGAAAAACACGATTATCTTAATTTTAAATTGGCCTCGATTATCAATTGATTGAACAGACTATTCATGTGGGCTAGATTTAACCTATATTTACTAACACATACTTGTTAACACTAAACTTATCACACAGCAGCGCTTAACTTCAAATTTACATAACGTTTGATAAAATATACGCAATATATTAATTAAAACAGACAAACCACCACTAACAATCGCCACAAAAATTGAATTAGCTAAAAGCTCTGAAAATATGTTAGCGTTTGCGTTTCCTCCTTTTTCGTCCTATTTTCGTTTTAATTAACAAAAGGAATAATTGATGTAAGTGCCTTGCATTTGACACTGGGTTATACAAAACGTTTTTCAATACGCAGAAGTTGGATAGAATTTAAAACGCGTTCATACCAAAAACAAGGAAATTTATATCCCAAGTTACCTGTAATCGTTAGTCATTTTCAAAAGAATGTGCGATTTTTAAACCTGGATATCATTTTACCAACTTTTGAATATTCTAAGCTCAGAGGCTGCATTAACTCTGCACACGTATANTTTTTATTATAGTGTCACCCCTCTTGAAAGGGCCAGTCAATCTGACTTATGAGACACTTTTTGCGTGTATACCATGTACCTCCCAACTCCTATCACTATGCCAGGCGCCAGGCGGATAGAAGTCGGTAACCATTCATGTTTAACGCTCGCGGCTCACGAGCCGTTTATATGGCTGTGTTTGAATCTTTATTTCGTGATGTGAATTCACAAAATTACAGTTAGAAAAAATACAATTAAATTTAATCACAAAACACCTTCATGTCTAGCCTTGTGACTCAACTGAACGCATTATGCTCAAAGTAAGTGTCAATCGACACTTGATCTCCGATTGACGTCGTTAACAGTCGTCTGCAATACACTTTAAGAATACTCGTTTCTAAAACCACTTGGTATATTTCGATGCAACTTGCCATAATTGTTTGCGATATATATTTTATTCGTTAAATAAGTGCTACTTTGGCAGGTTAATGGCATGATCATGTCAATGGCTGTGATGCTGATAGCAGTGTTGGTTGATGGTGATGCTGACGATGTAGTTATGTCGTCCGTGGTGAAAAAAAAAATTGAGCGAAAGTGTCGCCGATATATTCCTTGTTGCTGTTAATGTCGGCGGTAGTTATGTTGATGTCGGTTGTGATGGTGCTGATGTGAGCGGTTGTTGTGCTAATGCCGCATGTGGCGAAACCGACATCGGTTGAGGATGCTGATGACCGTCGTAATGATGCTGTTGTCGATAGCGGTGTTGCTGATGATGAAAATGCAGCTGACACCAGTGGTATTGATGGATAAGTAAGTGATTCTTATGCCGATGCCGATGATGTTGTCTCTTATTTCAATGATGGTAAAGCTGATGCCTGTGGTGGTGTTGATAATGCCAGAGTTAGTGCTGCTGATGCCGGTGATGCTGATTGTGATGTTGATGATATCATAGTATGTATTGGTGATAGCGGTGTTGGGGATGATGATGCCGATAGAAGGGATGCTTATTTCGATGTTGGTGGTAATTATGCCGGCAGTGATGCTTATATCGTTAGTGGTTATGTTGATGTAATTGCTAGTATAGATGATATCGGTTGTAGTGATGCTTATATCGTATGATTGGTAATACAGCTGATATTGGTTGTGGTGATGCTGGGGCTGTTGGTAGCGATACTGATGTTAACGGTGGTGATGCTGATATCGTGTTGGTGATGCTAATGCCGCTGGTGATGCTAAAGATGGTGGTAGTGATGATGATGCCAGTTGTTGCGATGATAATGATTGTTGTTGATATTGCTGATATTGGTGGGAACGTCGATATAAATTTAAAAGAAGCTTTTAATATCGGTGGTTTTGATGACGGTGTTAATTTTGATTTCCGAGGTGCCGATGATGGCGATGTCGGTGTCGATGATGAAAGCGATGATGCGTGGCATAATGTATGCGATGCTTGCGTCGCTGGGATGCTGGTGTTGCTGGTAGAAATGGGAGATCGTGTGTCTCATATCATAATAATAGGTTATGTATGCTTAATACATGGCGTATGAAACTATTGGAGGTTAAACTGTTCATAATATCTATCATATTACTTCGCAAATTTGTTTGCATCCGTTTTTTGTACGATTACCTTACCCGAGATTGCGCAAAAACACTGTTCTGTTCTATGAATCTTCACAAAAAGAAACACACACTTTTAAGTGAATTCAATGGGAAACAAGTAACTTATAACCGCATTGACATTCTATGAAAAGAATGCTGAATAAGTATAATGGTTTCAGCAAACTGTGTACCTGACACAACGAAGCGTAAGTGAAGCTGATCGATATCTTTCCATTTTGTTTTTCCACGAAAATGCATTTATTTCGTTGAAGTTGTATTCGTGAGTACGTTACTAAATATTTCCTGTTTTCTTATTCTATACAAACTAGTATACTAACTAATTATTGGCGTTCTTTTATTTTACATCACCAATAATATCACATCCATCACCACGACACTCAACTACATCATCACCAATAATATCACATCCATCACCAAGACAATCAACTACATCATCACTGTTAATATCACATCCATAACCACGACAATCAACTACATCATCACCAGTTATAGCACATCTATCACCACGACAATCAATTGCATCATCACCATTAATATCACATCCATCACCACGACTATCAACTTAATAATCACCATTAATATCACTTCCATCACCACGACAATCAAATTTATCATCACCATTAATATCACATCCATCACCACGACAATCAACTTCATCATCACCAAGAAGAAAATAAGAGATTGTGAACATTTCTTAATAAGAATTTTCTCATAAAGCGTGCTGAAAAGGACAGTAATACAGCAAATGAAGATGTGTTATTTGTAAGCGATTACCGTTAGAAACACGAACATCTGTTCAGTTAACGATTTTACAAATGTCTGAAACGAATCATTACATCTCCCAACATTTTACATTTACCATGACTTCTAGTGAAGATAGCCATGTTCAATGTTTTGATGGGAAGCAAGGGGAAAAGAAACGTATTGTTGTTCCAGGACGAATCGAATACACGTGCTAGTGACACGTGACATTCCAAAAACCGGCTGGGTTGAGATGCTGTCTGCAACTTGTTTCAGGTTGACCTTGTACAGGTTATTTCACTGATGAAGCTTTTGACCTTTTAAAAACCTTGAATATACACAAAGAATCAAACGTTAATATAACATATATCATGTCGAATGTTGAAGCATTCCGTGTGAATTATGACGTATAACTCGTCGGGAGATGAAATTATGGTTTTAATGATGCTACATCTGTTACATCTGCATAAGCAACATAATGAGCTGCAGAGCCGCTTTACAAAAACCGGTCTAAGTAAGAAGCGAACCACGTAAGTGGAAATGCTTCAACCTATGGCAGTGAAGTGCCGCAGTTTCCAATGTTATCCGATGCCGATTTATGTAGTCAACCGCTTACTAGCCATACCACATGCCCTGACTCTGTTGGACGACATCCAGCTCCCTCTCGCCAGACCGCCTGCCCTGACCTCGATGGACGGTAAAGGACGGCATACCCCATCCATCTGCCGCGTCAGATTCCTTCGACCTACTCTGCAGGACGACAAACTCAACCATCTTCCCNCCATATACCCGACAGACACACTCCACTAAATCTGCTAGAAGACACTCTCGACAATGTACCCGCCAGACCCCCTCCCCTTATTCTGCAGGTCACCGAACACCCACCCACGATCACGCCATACCTCCTCCCCTAACTCTGCAGGACGCTTAACTCCCACCCTCGATCCCACCAGACTCTGACTCTGCAGGACGCTTAACGCCCAATCTCGAACCCACACTACCCCCTTCCCTGACTCTGCAGGACGGCAATCCACATCTTAATATCTCGGCCAGACCACCTGCCCTGACTCTGATGGAAGGGAACCTACTCTCTCTCTCCTCTTTTCCGCCAGAACCCTTCTCTCGACTGAATGTAAATATTGAATATACTTTATTTACAAATGGCGAATGCCAATAGTGGCAAGATATCGAAGTTCATAATTGTACCGAAATGTCGAGGTAATGATAAGACGGAAACTTTCAAACATTTACGACAATTTCAATGTTGATAAATGCATTTATGTATAATATGACAACTATCATGACGGTTTAAACCTGTGAATTTAATAACAGGGTAAACATGTTACATGTTTGTTCTGCATGAAACAGTCCAAAGCTAGTGTCATTATGCATTAGTGCATGAACATATATTTATATGAAGATGTTTAAGATCAATAGTGCATGCATTTATAAACATTGATTGGTTGTGTGTTTCAACTATTGATATAATAATTGCTTTGTTGCAAAATATATTCTGTGTTATTTTTTGCATTTTACTGCAACAATAAACATAAACTTGTTCTTATCATTGAATTGAAATATTTGTATTAAAGTAATTTTGAATTAAAACTTTACATAAAACATTGCGTAATTAAACCATGCCCGTGGTTGTACATAGGTTGATTCATGTCTTTAAACATATCACGTTATAAAGTATTAAAATAACTTGGCATTGAGCCATATTTAAATTCAGAATTGTTCGATGTAGCTGTCTAAGCGTTCAAAGAATAATAGAAAAGATATATTAAATACTGATAAGTTTATTGTACAGTCGTGATTTTAATATTAGTTGATTCATCTTTGAATCCCAGATGATATTTATTAAATATTTGTTACAATTGCGATTTTATATGCACTAAGGCATTACCTTGTATTAAGAATGTTATGGCATGTGTTAACGCATTGATGCAATAACAACAAAACAAAAACAACATTTGTCATAGATTCAAAAGGAATGTTAACATCAAATTCAAGGAAGAGAAAGAACACTTCTGAATTAGATTAGTATTTAAACCATTGTTTGTATTAATTATAGATGTAGTATGTGTGTTTTATGTTTTATGACACTAACAAATTCAAATTGGGAAAGAAATAGCTCTTAATAATGATATATAATATATTTCTGAAAAAAAAGAATTAGACCAAATGTGCATGCCATTCCACCTGCACATTTTTCACTTTAGGAAGACTGTTCATGCTGTGTTTTTTATTAAATCATAAATATATAGCAATAACACAAACAAAACTGCATCAAACTTTGTTTTTGAAAAAAACTCTCCTTTTTGTTCTGATTCTCTGATTCTCTGATTCTCTTGTGTTATGGGAAATTCTAATCTGGAACCTCATTTATATTCTCGCATGTGTTGACATTCGCATAAGTGCGTAATTAAGTCCACTTTTGTTCATACATGTATGACCATGATTATGTTTGAAATTTGTAAAAATACCGAACACATTATACTTTATACTTCTTTTTAAACATACATGATAATGTAATTACGCAGGGCATAATTGATGTAGTATGTTTGTTTTAAAATGTACACTTTGGTTAGTTGTTTTGATACTATATGATATCTAGTATTATCATATAAATCCGACATATGTTTCAATTTATAGTTACTTTTCCTCTATGATATTTAAACACATATTTGTGTGGTATAAAATATTATAAAGTGTATTCATGCATTGTGTTATATGCCATAAAAAAACATGTACTATGCTAAAACCCTGCTGGTTGGCCTGTTTGATATTTATATTGTTGCACAAAAATAGCATCATCCATTTACCTCATCATGCTTAATAGTTCATTAGGTTTAAGCGCTTACCTGTCATTTATCCTCATGGCTATTAAGTCGTGCAATACACTTCGTTATTGGTTCTTCAGGACTTTGGCTCATTTCCAAAAATATTGATAGCACATATACAATTAAACACGAAATTCTGTTTGCAAATATGCAGCGGTGTAAATAACTGCTACTTGGTCTAAACGGCGGACAAGTTTCAGAGTGTTTATCCATAAATGTTATAAGCGGTTAAGGAGGGTTTATTGTCATGTGTATAGTCAGTTTATACAAAAAGGGGTTGAAGATACCTATCGACCATGATATATTGTTCAAGATCCCTTGTGAAACTATCACAGACCGCCGGGTGTAAAACTCCCTACAATCAACATAAGGTTCCTAAACTTACATAAGCATGCAGTGTCACAATAATCGTGATAGTTTTACGAATTCAATACCTTTGTGTTTGTTTTTTCCTTTCGTTTTACTTATTTTAGACTTTGTTATGCTAAGATCAACTATATAAATAATGGAGCGATTACATTCATATTTAATAAAGATATTCAACTGACCCGTCCGTAAATGCGTATTCAGTAAATGATGTTCTTATTTCACTAAAAAAACTCTAATTCACTGAAAGCAACATCAGTCAACATTTACCCATATTAGCCGGAGAAGTAACATCTGGTATGAAAACAGTACGAATTTAATAGTCAACTTAACCGTACTATCTTTTTACGTGGAAATTGATTCGTTTCATATTCAGACATGTCAAAGGGCTGCACCGACCGTCTAGGGCAAATGAGTAACTTGATATAAATGCCGCGGTCATAACAATGCCATGACAGTTTTTAATGCGATGTTGTAATAAGAGAAGGGTTTACGTGCTGATATAATACAGCTTTTAAAGGATAAACATATTACAGGTAAAGGTCATTGCTTTCGGCCTCTCCGGAATAACAAAGTTTTTAGATATACCTAAACATTGACAATTATCTTAAAACCAAAGGTGTTGAGCTCACTAGTGGGACATCTGCCACAATGCGTTAAATAAACTGCATCTTTATACCACCCTGAATTAAACGAAACGGATCATAAACACAACACAACTGGACTTAGCAATATCCACGTTTTGATAAAACAATTGTTCAAATAGCCGCATCAATCATGAAAAACACGGTTATCTAAATATTAAATTGGCCTCGATTATCAATCGATTGAACAGACTATTCATGAGGGCTAGATTTAACCAATAATAACTAACACATACTTGTTAACACTATACTTATCACACAGCAGCGCTTAACTTCAAATTTACAAAAAGTTTGATAAAATATACACAAAATATTAATAAAAACAGACACACCACAACTTAAAATCGCCACAAAAATTGAATGAGCTAAAATCTCTGACAATATGTAAGCTTTAGTGTTTCCTCTTTATTTGTCCTGTTTTTGTTTTAATTAACAAAAGGAACAATTGATTTAAGTGCCTTGCATTCGACACTGGGTTATGAAAACCGTTTTTCAATACGCAGAAGTTAAAAAGAATTTAAAACGCGTTCATACCAAATACAAGGAAAATTATATCCCGTTACCTGAAATCGTTATTCATTTATCAAAGATTGTGAGGTATTTTAACCTGGATATCATTTTACCAACCTTTTAATATTGTAAAGCTCAGATGCTGCCTTAACTCTACACAAGTGTACGTGAGATCGAAAAACATCGTGAGACGCATCGACTGATATGAGAGTCATGTCTAAAGTTTATAATATTTCAGTTAAATACATTCCCCCAAAAGGTTTGACAAAAGCTTTACATCTTAAACAGTCTTGTGAACTAAATGAGAATGTTAACCATCACAGTAATGAAATATAAACTTTTGAAATTTGGCGTATGTCGCTCCTTAAAAGTATATTCGTACATTCATCCTTACTTAAGATAGCTGTATTTTTTATATTTGTTTCGTGATTTTAATAAACAAAAACAGTTTATTAATTATAATTTAATTTATTAAATACAAAACGAAACTGCAAGTCTTGCATTTTGACTCACTTGATTGTTTTATGCTCAAATACAGCACATGCTCTCCGATCTTTCATTTACTAAAGTTGTTTAAATCGATGCAACTTCATAAGTGTTTTGCGCTATCATTTTATATTCGGTAAATAAATGCTTTCTTGCAGTGGCTAGTGCGATTATCATGCCAATGGTGATGATGCTGATGACTTTGGTCGTTTGAGATGCTGCTGAAGTTCTGGTAATGTTACCGATGTCGTTGAAGGTTATAATGATTGCAGAGAAAGTGATACTGATGAATTCATGCTGCTGTAAACATCGGCGATAGTTATGTTGATGTCGGTTGTAATGATGCTGATATGAGTGGATGTGGTACTTATGTCGGATATGGTGACCATAAGATCGGTGGTGCGGATGCTGATGATAGTCGTGGTGATGCTGTTGTCGATGGTGGTGTTGCTGATAATGCAAATGCTTCTGATTGCAGTGGTATCAATGGAGAAGTCAGTGGTTGTTATGCTGACGCCGATGACGGTGTCGCTTATGTCAATAGTGGTAAAGCTAATGTGTGTGTAGGTGTGAGTGATGGCGGTTTAGGGGACGATGATGCCGATGGAAGAGAAGCTGATTTTGGTGTTGTTGATAATTACACCGGTAGTGATACTTTTGTCGTGCAATTGGTATTGTAGCTGATATCAGTTGTGGTAATGCTGGTGCTGTTGTAGCGATACTGATGCTTACGGTTGTGATGTTGATGTCGGTGTAGTGATGCTAGTGCCGCTGGTGAGGATGAAGGTGGTGGTAGGGATTCTGATGCGAGTTTTGCGATGCTAATGATTGCTGTTGACATTGCTGATATCGGATGTGATGTGGATATAAATTAAACGAAAGCTGTTAATCTCGGTAGTGTTGATTACGGTGTTAATTTGGATTCCCGAGGTGCATATGATGGCGGTGTCGTTGTCGATGATGAAAGAGATGATGCGTGTCATAACTTGTGTGATGCTTGTGTCGCTGGAATGCTGGTATTGCGGGTAAAATGCTTATGAGCGTTATGACGAAATAGTGACAAAAGGATGGGCATGCTGATGTGGCGGTGGTGATGCTTACGGGCGAGTTGGAGCGGTTGATGATTTCGGTGTTACTTTTACAGAGGATCTTCCTTTGTTAACATTGATACAGAATTCACAGATACTTAATATTTATGGTTTGAGAATTTGTGTTCACAACATTATAATGAATGATGGGAGATCGCGTGTCATTTATCAAAATGCTAGGTTATGTATGTAAAATATATGAAATATAAAACTATTTGAGGTGAAACAGTCCAATATATCTATCACATTACTTCGCAAATTCGTTTACATCCGTTTTGTGTACGACTACCTAAACCGATATTGCGTTAAAACGATACACTGTCGTTTAAATCTTCAACAATAGAAACACACACTTTTCCGTGAATTCAATGGGAAACAAGTAACTGAATTACTGAATTGACGTTCCATTAAAAGAATGCTGAATAAGAATAACGGAGACGTTACTAAATATGTTGTGTTTTCTTATTTCATACACTCTGTTATGCCAACTAATGATTTCCGTTCTTTTATATTCATCACCTCAATCACCAACACAACAATTTTCATTATTTCCAAGACTTTCACATCGAGTATTGATAAGACCACCTCCAGTGTAACCAAGACTAACACTTTCATCACCACGACAATCACAAACACGTTCACCATTGCATCCATCATCACCACGTAAACCACTTTTATAATTCCACAACTACCATTTGCATCACCACCATGACTTCCACCTCCATCATCACTAATAATATTTATCACATCCATCACCACGACAATAAACGTAATCATCACCCTCAATATCACATCCATCACCACGACTATCAAAGGCATCAACACCCACATGTATCACTCACCCTCATACATGATCAGTATCGGTCTCGAAAATCACCTAGAAACACCAAACACCGATGGCAGTCACCAACATCTCTCACCATTGTCAACCAATATCACATACCAAAAATATATAATATATAAAAAGCATAACCATTCGCGAATGCTATCTACTAACAAACTCTACGGTATCATCGACCAATATTGGTAACTAACAAGACTCATGATTATCCATCACCAGTATCAGTCACCAGATGTTTTAACAAGTACAAAAGGCGCCCAGATTATATTCAATCAATTTGGATACACGTTTAGACATAACCACTTCAAACCCGGAGCAAATTGCTTGTACTTTATCATGTACAACCACAATATTGATGTTTCAACATCGCCATTTGTAATGTATAGCTTGGTACGACAACACAATAGTGACCAAGTATTAGGGTTAGTTGTTGGACTTGTGAAGACTAAACACACGTATAGGGGCATTCACACTGCGTTGAAAGCAATGTAATATTTGAATTACTTGGGCTTAATCAATAACATTCGTTATATTATTTCACATCAACGCCAAAATATAAATGCAAGCTTTCCTATGCCAAAGTTAAGATATCTCCGAAATGTGGCCACACCGTACGTCATCAGAAAAAAACAATCGTACGATCTCCAAAATTAATCCACCGACACAACGTGAGATGTCGTCTATATTCTGTATATCCAAAATAACCCCAACATATTGAAAGTAAACTTGAAAAACATGCAATTGTAATGCAAATTTAATCAGCTTAATGTGGCGCTAATTAAGAAGAGGAGAGCTAGATCCTGTCAGTTATGCGTGAAGTTAAAAGATGGAAAATAGAAGAACTTTGTTACTTCTGATAAGGCAATATTCTAGGTGAGTAGCCTAAGAGTTTGCTACAGGATAACAGACGAAACAGTAAGCTTCAAACGTAAGATTGTTAAGCGGGATTTTTTCTCTGTGGGTTTCACGATATCGGATTGTTTCTCTTAGAGAGAAAACCGAGATTCGCTTTATGCAAAGAAACTAAAATTAATAACAATAAAATAGTTCTTTAGCAACAAGTTATTGAAGGCGTGTCTTCGAAATGACGCAGTCACACATCTAAGCAGACTTTCCAGTTTTTAAGAAGAAGAAAATGAACTTTCGTTTATAGGGAATTCTAAAACGCCGTCGACAGAAAGCACAACGTTAAATCTGTTATAGGTCTTAAGAAAGCTTTTAAGGACGATTGGGGAAAATTCGACAACAATATAATTAACAAGGCTATTGAAACGTGGCCAAAAAAGGGTCGGCTTATTAACTCATGTGATATAAATCATATTGAACACTTACTTCAATACGAGTACTGTTGTTATTCTTATTTTGCGTAATTACATTTGTTCAAATATAAACTGGGCGCCTCTCGTACTTCCTAGCAGTAGCGAATTAAACACTAACCAACATGTACGCACTAGAGGAACCAAATCGACATCATCCATTGATAGGTTGTATACTGATAATCAGTAAGCAGTCATGTTTTAATTATTATAGGTGGATAACCTGATAAATTATGAATTCTTATTGCGTTACAATAAAACAAAACCAGCTAAACGCCGATTTTTTCGTGGCTGGAACAGTCGAAAATAGAACAATGTGAAAGTATCTTTACACGTACTTTATGATTATGCCTACTGAAAAGGACGTTCTGTATAGCATATTTATACTTTCTCAAAATACGCGATTGCCATCCAAAACTCAAAAAATCTGCTTGGTCAACGAGTTTACAGGTGTCTGATAAACAGATGATAACACATGCAAACATTTTGTATTTCCCATTAATTCTATTGGAGATAGTCATGCTCAATTTTTTGAGTGTAAATACAGAGGGAAGAAACATATTATTGTTCCAGGATAAATCGATGCACTTGTAAGTAACACGTGACATACCGAAACCGGCTGGGTCTAGATGCTGTCTGACACATTTTTTGCAGGTTCTTTCACATATGAAACTATTGACTTTATAAAACCTTGAATATACACAAACAATCAAACGTTATTTGAACATATATCATGTAGAATATTTGAAGCATTAAGTGTGAATTGTGACGAATTACTCGTCGGGAGATGAACTTATGGTATTAAGGATGCTACATCTGTAACATCTGCTTAAGCAACATAATGATCTGTAGAGCCGCTTTACAGAAAACGGTCTAGATAAGAAGCGAACAACGTTAATGGAAATGCTTCAACCTATTGCAATGTAGTGTCGCAGTTTCCAATGTTATCCGAGGCCAATTTACGTAGTCACCCACTTACTAGCAATACCACATGCCCTGACTTTGATTGACGGCATCCACCTCCCTCTCGCCGGACCGCCTGCCCTGACCTTGATGGACGGTAAACCCCCACCATCTATTCCGCCAGAACGTCTCATCTGACTCTGCAGGACGGCATACCCCCTCCATCTACCGCGTCAGATCCCTTCGACTTACTCTGCAGGACGACATACTCCACAATCTACCCGCCAGACCCCCTGCACTGACTCTGCAGGACGACACAATCCACAATCTACCCGTCAGACCCCCTTACTATGCAAGACGTTTAACTCAGCCATATACCCGCCAGACCCCCTCCACTAAATCTGCTAGACGACACACTCCACAATCTACCCGCCAGACCCCTCCCCTAATTCTGCAGGACACTGAACTCCCATCCTCGACCCGGCCATACCTCCTCCCCTAACTCTGCAGGACGCTAAACTCCCATCAACGATCCCACCAGACCCCCTCTCTAGACTCTGCAGGACGCTTAACGCCCAATATCAAAACCCATCCTATCTCTGCAGGACGGCAATCCACATCCTTCTATCTCCGCCACACCACCTGCTCTGACTCTGATGGACGGGAACCCAATCCCTCTCCTCTTTTCCGCCAGACCCCTTCTCTTTACTGAATGTAAATATAAAATATACTTTATTTACAAATGGCAAATTCCAATAGTGGCAAGATATCGAAGTTCAGTATTGTACCGAAATGTCGAGGTAATGATGAGATGGAAAGTTTCATACATTTACGACAACTACAATGTTCATAAATGCATTCACCTAAAATATGACAACTATTATGACGGTTTAAACGTGTGAATTTAATAACAGGGTAAACATGTCTTATGTTTTTTCTGCATGAAACAGTCCAAAGCCAGTGTCATAATACATTAGTGCATGAACAATGAGTTATATGAAGATGTTTATCAATATTGCATAAATATATATAAAAAATTGATTGGTTTTGTGTTTCAAGTATTGCTAAAATAATCGTTTGTTGTAAAATATATTCTTTGTTCTTTTTTTGTATTTTACTGCAAAAATAAACATGAGCTTGTTCATATCATCGAATTGAAATCATTGTATTAAAAAAATGTTGAAATAAAACTGGACAGTTACACTGCATTATTAAACCATGACCATAGTAAATACATTGATTCATGTCTTTTAACGGGAACACTGCTTAAGTCGAACGGATAAAAGTATTGCTTACTAAGTAACGATCAATCGGTTACGGAGTTTCTTACAAAGGAAGACGGAAAAACTCAAGTATATTTTTTCCACAGACCGCATACGTAGCTGAAATTGTTTAAATATAGCACGTTATATAGTATTAAAAAAACGTGGCATGAAGCCAAATATGAATTTATTATGTTTCGCAGAAGCTGTCTAAGCGCTTAAAGAATAATAGACCAGAGATATTAAATAATAATAAGCGTATTGTACAGTAATGATATTAATAATAATTAATATTTGAATCATGTATGATATTTATAAAATATGTGTTATAATTGCGATTTTAAATGCACTCAGACAGTAATAATACTAAGAATGTAATGGCATTTGTTAACGTATTGATGCAATAACATTAATAATCATGATCAAATGAATGTTAATATCAATATCAAAGGAACGAAAAACACTCACGAATAAGAGCATTAAAAACTCTTTGTTTTCTGTCATAAAATGACAAATAGAAACCGTTGAAATAAAACAGTGTTTGTAACACTTTTCCTTGACAATTATGAAATGCGGCTATTACTAACAAATCATTTAATATACACTGTAAACTTCTAGAGCCTGAATAGTCCTTTACAAAAAAATAATTATGCGACGTTTATACAAACAATATAAAGACAAATAAATGAAAATAAACGGTATTCATATCGCAAATAATTACATATTCAACCAATATAATTATTTCTATCCAAACTCAATAGGCAGTTGTGGATATGCAGGTCGCCAACCAAAAAAAACGGTCACCGTCATATAAGTAATACAGTCATGATGTGTTAGTAATACCCATATCTCCTAATTGTCGTGGAAAAGTGTGAGTAACTTGATATAAATTCCGCGGTCATTACAATTGCATGACAGTTTTTAATGTGATAATGTAATGAGAGAAGGGTTTACGTGCTGATATAATATAGCTTTTTAAAGGATAATTACAGGTAAAGGTCATTGCCTTTGGCATGTCCGAAATAAAAAAAGTTTTAGATGTACAAAAACATTGACATTTTCCCTAAAACCAAAGGTGTGGATCTCACTAGTTGGACATCTGCCGCAATGTGTTAAATATACTGCATCTTTAGAAACTATATATCAATGTCAATGATCCAAATATCTAAAAACAGTTGCAATGCAATTGCCAATTAGGCGTCAACAAATCAACAAATTACTAACTCTAGTCGCCAGTCGTTAATTGTGTTGAAATCATTCGAGCCACTGATTGCCGACCACTTTCTTAATTTGTATGATACTTTATTAATTGTATGTTCCTATCATTTTACGTAATATGGTCTTCAAGTGTGATAAACCGCAACATTTACACCCAAACGTACAATTGAAACGCTATATGTACGTTAGGATAAAACGAAAGGCTATGTTCCGCCCGCTGTCCATAAAGATATATAATTACCTTTAAAACGACGCATCATTAGTAATCATCGTAAGGCAGTTTGATAAGGGTCGCAATCATATGATTTGTTAATTTTATATCAGAGTGTTGTTTCAACTATTTTTGGTCATTGTCGCACAATAATTAATATATATATTTAATACCTCAGCGACTCATCGACTTATTTTACCAATGTATTGATTTTCAATTTAAAACCGGTAGTGCGCTGGACTAACAAAGGTTGGTGTGACATAGTTGAATATGTCCCATATAATAAACTCTAACTCTAAGCAAGCGGAAAAAAAATCGGGTTTAAAGCTGCTGGACAAGTTAATACTGATCAACGTAAACTGACACACACCAATGCTGTCAGACACCACAATATCTTGTATTTATATTGTATTTTGTTGGAGTTAACAAGCTGCGTTATAAATTTCCCTACACATGTGTTTCTTTTTCCAAACAATATAACACAGCACCTTACATGTACTAATAACACGTTTCATTGTAAACACGCGTGTGTAGGAATTTGTTTGTATAAACCATCCACAAAAAGTTACCGCTTTTGTATTATGATATAAAAAAAAAGCCTAAGCTGCATGGACTCAACTCATAATGACAGATTATATATTGTTACTGACATTGTGTAATTTAGTAAGCAAATTGGTGTATGTAGTTATATTTCTGGTTCTTATCTGAAAGCATAGTCTTACATATTTGCATACATATCAGCAACGCATGTTCCGTTCACCTCTTGCTTTAAATCTCGTAACACGTGCCTCCATAGATGATTTTGGCGTATAATCGTGTGAAAATAAACATTAAAAATTGGCTCACTGAATCGGAAAAAATAGTTCACGATTATACCACGAACGGAAATATCTTTTCATTTGTATTGTTATTATTCTTTTCGTATTATTTACTTTTACGACGTGGAGTGCACCTTCTATTTCCTCGTGGATGCGTAGCCAATTTGTTAAGAAATCAACATTCCAGAGCCATCCTTAATGTCGCCTGAACTATCCATAAGTAACAAATGCCACTAAGAAAGGCCCGAGACAATGTGACAACTAGCTTGCCCTCACAATATTATGTTATTAACCTTTTAATATAACTGCACATATATTACATAACTTATACTTCCAATGATGTCCGGTATATGACTTAACAGTTTTTGAGAAAGATTTGAATGTAATTGATCGTTAGTGTTTGTACAACAATTATTATTTTTCCAGATAACGTTAGAGCTGATAAGATTGCATAATATCCGACAACAACTGGCTATTAGAGCCCATTTACTATGATCATCAACATGTATTAAGAGATTCGGCATCACGAAGGTATAATATGACAATACGACACTGTAATAAAACACTCTACACCTGCGGGTTGTACATAAAGCAGGAAGATTATGTATGGAGAGTTGACAGTAAATACAACATTAAGGCGTACCTATTGTATCATATTCATAGTATTTTGCCGACTCTAAACATCTCTTTCCAGATTTACAGAACACGATTTGCACGGGTTTTAAATTGTAGGCAAGGAAAACACGAACACAAATTAACTACAACGTAAGAAATAAACTCAATTCACTTCTAGATTTGAAAGCTGACTTGTTATTGACGTTTAAACATGACTTAAAATAGAAGCTCAGAGAGTCTGTATAATTTACATGTCATCAATATGATTTGGTTTAATATGATTTTTTGTATAAGTGTGTGTAGTCGTCATTAACAATACTGCATTGAAAATGTATACTTTCTTTACATGGACAAGCTATGCCGTTAACGAATACATCAGTTCAAATACTACTCCTAAAGCAAGTAAACTTATAACAATAACCATATTTCTATTTAATAAGTTGCACGACCGCAAGACAAAAATAGCATATGTCAGTGTTTGAATTGAGCGATCAAATCACGGATGGATAGATATGTATGTTATAAAATAGTTGTATCCGGAGAAATTAAGCGACCGCGGGCAACTCATTTGTGGAAGTAAAACGGTTATGCATTACATGTACATGAAGTGCCGCTATACGCACGCACATCGTCGATTGAGAACGAATAACATAAAAAGACACATATCAAAAGAGTAAGCTTCGTAAACTCAAAATATCTGAATATTGAAACTTAATATGATTATCAATATACTGTACATCTTAGTGACATCTGAGCAACAAATATACCACCCTTATTAAAAGCCTCGAATAACTCATAAATGATAGAAACATTATGTAATAAATGCAAGCAAATTTAACTTGTTTGTTTTTCTTTCATACAGTTGATATATAACAAAGCGCATACATGTACATATTGCATTACAATGAACTGTTTAATCATTTATGCGACATGATATGAATGCATGTGGTTAAAATTATAGATTTCTTAATGGGTTCTTCAAATACACAATGTGTTGCGGTATTATACACACAACACTTATAATTTGTTCTTCACGTACATTCGATGATTTCCTTTCCTTGTTCTGCGTCTTTTCTATATCTTTATCGACCATCGGTACAACAGTATTGATGTTTTTTTGAGAATAGCGTCTTCCAAAATAGAGAGTTAAACCCATGCGTGTTCGTAATTCATTAAAAAGTGTATGTTCCCTTTTGCAATATCTCAAAAACGCGTATCATGTCACTACAGAATCCTTGTTTAAAGCATATTTAAGTCGCATTGTATGTAACAACAACCATATCGTATGACACAAAACATCGTAAACATGCAAGAATTAGGTCAAGGCCACGATGTTTTTTGTGCAAAAGACCACCATACACTCGCATAACCAACGAGCGTGAATGCGCCTTACAATGACAATGCTCCATTAGTTTTCAAACAAACAGTTGTACATTATATAACTACATATTTATTTGAGCAATCTGATACAATGCCCGGGAATCTCGATCTAATGCAATCAATACCCCTGCCAAGCTTGTTCTAAATTATTATGTTTTGCATACCCACGAGACTGAATAATATTGACTTAATTTTATATAACACATACGTGCTGAAACGGGTACCCGACAACGAATCAAATTGCTCGCGGATCCGGGACAAAGCTTTGTGAACTTAGACTGTTGCTTTAGTCTATAGTAGCATGCTTCAGTATTTAAGTCATTATTTATTTAATTATCCAACGTTCTCTAATATATGAACTGGCTATCTTTCTGACATATTAATGCGACAGGGAAAACGCATTTGTAAATTCAGTTTTTACATCCTTACCCGAACCTTCCCGAAATTCAACATTTAAAAAAAATGGACCTGCCGACCCAACACGAAGACATTGTTTGACCCGTTGGAGCCCTAATAAGTGTGAAGAAGGGAGAAATGATCGACTGTGTAGTAGTGGCAAAGACTAAAACAGACGGGATGTTACACCGAAAAAGAATTAATATGGCAACCGCAGCGATGCCCAGACTTAGCAGGTTGCGGACTAGCAGCTCTATCAGCTCTCCCACTTATTACAGGCTATACAAGTCCTTCATAGTCTCCATCTTACTGCACGGTTGTGAGACCTGGACACTTCACGCAGATACAGAAGTCATGATAGTGGCTTTTGAACACAAGTGTCTCCGAAGACTGCTCGGCATCTCCTACACAGAGCTCAAGACCAACGACTACGTCCACAACATGACGGCAGCAGGTGCTGGCCCACAAGAACTCATCCAGGCGACCATTTATCGGCGAAAGCTGACTTGGTTTGGACACGTCACCAAGAACGATTTTCTGTGCAAGACTGTTCAAGGGAACGCTATATGGAGGTCGCCGTAGGGACCGTCAGAAGAAAAGCTGGATGGTCCATGTGAAATAGTGGACCTCTTTGCCCATGGATGAGCTATTCCCAGCATCCAACAACATAACTGACTGGCGAAGGATATCTGTGGTGTCGTCCCTTATTTCCCCCCAAACGGCCAGACCGGTCAAGGGAATGATGATGATGAAGATGTTTCATGTTTCAGCCATGATTAGTGTATGCGGGCTTATGCGTCATGGTTTGTTTTTCAGTATCTATGTAAAGCACACTATAAAATAGTTCATTTGCAAATGCAACCATAGTATGCAAGTAGGTCATGGTTGTATTGAGTGCTGAAAACTTGCATGCAGAGGCTTCTTCAATTACAGTCGCGATTTTTTCAATGGATTAAACTATGTATTGTTCCCCATTTGGTTATAAGATCAGCCTTTTTCGTCCAGTGTAATGTTTAGGTACCGCGATTAAAATAATTGTTGCAGTTAAAGCAAGTTTTAAGTAGCAGATTTTTTAATGCATGAAATGCAGACAAACATGTTTTTTGTCAATCACTGACACTGATTGTTCATTATCCAAACAAACTTAATTTGTAATTTAAGGTGCATCAGTGCTATGTTTATCGAAATATGTTTACACATTTTATATTTTGATAGAACATGTAAACACAAGTATGTTGAATGGAGAGATAAACAACGGGGATGAAACCAATCTTTTAATTGTGCACATTTTGTTAAAAACGGAATAGAAAGAAAGGTGAATGTTATTAATTTGTTAGACTTGCAAGTGCGCACGTGTAGAAAAACATGTTAACAAGCGAAAAGTTGCACGTGCGCGCAAGGACTTTAACGTGCGAACGCCAAGTTTTACATATCAGTATGCATACGTTCGGATATTTAACGTTATTTTAAATTTCAAAAACATAGCTTGACAACAGTACCATATATAGTCAGTTATTTGTATTTTAATTCCAAATAAATAATGAAATTAAAGTAGTTGCGCTTCAAAAGGTGGCATGGTGTTCTCATGGAAGTTGTTAAGCGATCCCAAATATTGCAATATTGCAAACGCCCTGAACCATTAGTTGGTATGTAAATCTCACTTAATTAATACATACACCTAATTATTGTACACGTGTTCCCGGGTAGCTGTATATTCATGACCGTCACGGAGCCTCTTATAGTAGTTCTTCTTAAATGCGTTGAACTGTTATGAGTACATACGTACAGCCCAACGTTCTTCCTGATAAAATCAAATTTCATGTAAATAAGTATGTCTCACGTTTGTCTATTAAATCGAGTTCAACCTAATACATCGTAACAAACACGATATCTGTTTACATCGACATCAGTTTGCGTATCTTTTGTGGAGAAATGCTCAAAATAAAACTTGATAAAACCCGTTATTTAACCAAAATACGAACTTTTGAATCGACGATTTAATCTATCGTACGGAGGTTCCTGAAGATAGTCGATATATCACGATTGGTTGACTAGACACGCAATCTATCTTGCGGAGGATTCCCGCAGGAGTCGATGTATAATTTTCGCATACTTTCAAATTCGGAATTAACGGCGTTTTCCATTGCAAAAACATACACATTTTCATGAACCGTTGAAACTTGGATTTAAATCATTTTCTGCGAGCACACCACATATTGTTTTAATGTGCGCATTACATATATATTTATGATCTTTTTGTGTTTTATTAATGCCAGAAAATTATTTATGTGGCTCATATTACCGATTAAAGTGCCGCCTAAATTACAGGTGGCGTTCTTTTACATGAAAAAAGCAATTATCAGTTGCAACTCCCAGCTACCCGAAAGGTCAATAGCTGGGAGTTGGATTATTGCAACTACCTCGTATTTATGAATTATCTTCAGCCAATCAGTGAATTATTATGAGGAGTATTAGAATTAACCTCAAAATAATGATTAATATATGGTTGTTTATCGTTTTTTAGTTGAACATACCGGGAATTTGGCCGAGTTTCCACGGGCGAATGATGCGTGTCTGTAGACCGCGTCGTTCAAGTATACATGTATGCATAGCTTCGGTTGAAATGCGCATTGTAGCAAACATGTGTCCGCATCCTAAACGGAGTGCCTACTGACTGATTCATGTAGACAATGATCACTTGGGGAAATGTTGTAAATTAATATTTAGAGCATATATTTATGTTGATAATTGAATATATTGCACATTTTGTATTATTTAGTATCTTAGTATGTAACGCATAGCGATTTCATATTTCAAATATTGTGTCTGAATGAGGGAGGTATTACCATTATGTATTATTGTACTATATGTTACTTCAATCGAAAGTCTAAGAACCTGGTTATTGAGGACAGCAATGCTCCAAGTTGTATTATTATGATTATGGTGCTACAAAACCGTTAACAAAAATACACACCGATTTTACAGAGATATTCCAGTTGTTTTATTAAGCATTTCACTTACCCGTACAGTTACACATCCTTAACGAAACACTACATGCAAGAATAAATTATATATGCTCACACACGTATTACACCAAGAATAGGTGTTTATTTCGGACGCATGTGACTTGGAAATAAGTCTAAAAACTCAATTTCGTTGTACCCCCTCCCCACACACACTTATTACACTAACGCATTTCCTATGTTGACATCGTTCGTCAAATGTGTAATTGACTTCACAATGTAGCTATGGATGAGAAGGACAACGAGTTATTGATTGGAGTAAAAAAACACCCGATTATGTGAGCATTAATTTGATTCAAACACAATTTAACAAATATATGTTGAGTTGATTTAGATACATATAGTGCTTCTGAACGGAAGATTACTGATGAGCATCATAATAGTCTACACACGATGAGAGATAAATGTTATTGCACAGATTTTGATTGGAAACTGGGCCAGTCGAAGAAATGTGTTACACACATTGTTAAATTTTAACGCTTTGTATTGTCACTACATCGATGATCATTATTTTGTAGATGTCATTGCATTGTTACGGACACTGTCTTTTGAGGATGTCACAACATCGACATACTGTCTCTTGTAGATGTCACTGAATTGGTTCGGACACGGTCTTTTGAGGATGTCACAACATCGATAAACTGTCTCTTGTAAATTACAAAACATAGTATATACAACAATATGATATATAATAAACACATCGTATGATAGGGACCCTTATCAAACTTCCTTACCATGATAACTTATGACGCTCCGTGTTAAAGGTAATTATATTTCTGTATAGATAGCGGACGGAACATCGCCTTTCGTTGTATCCTTACGTTCATATGGCGTTTCAATTGTACGTCTCGGTGTAAATGTCGCGGTCAATCACAATTTCAGAACATATCACGTAGAATGATAGGAATTAGCAAATAATTAATAAAGTACCATTAAATGAAGAAAGTGTATGCAACACAATTACCAAAAAACGAACAGAAAAACAAAAGCCTAACATGTGTAGAGACAGGCAATACCATCTGGGAACCAAAACCCATAGAACGCAATAAATCTCAGTCGGAGACTGATCAAAGATTGGTCGGCAATCATTGGCTCGATTGATTTCAGACCATGGAAAACCATGAACGACTGGCGAGTAAATATAGTGATTTGTTGATTTGTTGACGCCTAATTGACAATTTTGCGATTGTTTTTCGATATTTGCATCATTAACATTAATACATTATATCAACAATTTGTATTTATATATTTGTTAATTCATTAGGTACTCTAACGAGAATTACTTTGGTAAAGAACCATTCTCTTAATCCAATATATTAGAAGAAGGACAATGCGGCTCCATTTGTAATAAATACCCGACTATAAACGAACGATCAAACCAATATTAACGTCATAAGTGAACTTTATATTACCGACAGTATGTCTTGTTTTAAGAAAACCAATCTTCGACAACAACAATCATAAACGGCTAAAAGTTAAAACAAAAGAAAAACAATGAAAATAGAATATCACATTTTTCATTTGTATAATGCAGTCGCTTTCAAATGTAAACGAATCTTCGATTGATCGGTGAATTAATAATAACCAGACAGTACTTTCTTTGTTTTAGTCGGTATTTTGTCGTTTATACATCATTGTCCTGCAAACCAGGCGGTTACTTTGAGCAAGTTGCCGACCCGTAATTGCGGACCCTCAATCACCCCTTTTCAGCCTACCAGTTTTGTCACACTATATTCGGCAAGCGATCACAATATTACTTACTACCCCTTTATTAAGGTTTGCAGAACAACGAATTTTTAAGATACATGAACCTATTAACTAGTGTTATTAGCTCCTATTTAATATGATCATCAACATGTATTAAGAGATTCGGCATCACGAAGGTGAAATATGAATATATTGACAATACGCCAACGTAATATGACACTCTACACCTGCGGGTTGTACATTAAGCAGGACGATTATGTATGAATATTGGAAAGTAAATACACCATTACGGCGTACCTATTGTATCATGTCCATACTTTTTTTGCCGACTATCAACATCTCTTTCCATATTCACAGGACAAAATATGCACGGGTTTTTAATTGTAGGCAACGAAAAAACGAAAACAAATTAACTAAAACGTAAGATATATGCTTAATTCACTTCTAGATTTGAAAGCTTACTTTTTATTGACGTTTAAACATAACTTAACATAGAAGTTTAGAGACACTGTGTAATTTACATGTCATCAATTTGATGCGGTTTAATGTGATTTATTTCGATGCGTGTGTAGTCGTTATCAACAATACTGCATTTAAAATGTATACTTTCTTTACATGGACAAGCTATGCCGTTAACAAATACATCAGTGCAAATACTACTCCTAAAGCAAGTAAACTTATAACAATAACCATATTTCTATTTAATCAGTTACACGCCCGAAGGACAAAAATAACATATGTCAGTGTTTGAATTGAACGAACAAATCGCGGATTGATATACATGTCTGTCATAAAATAGTTGTGTCCGGGGCAATATAGCGACCGCGGGCAACTCATTTGTAGTAGTAAAATGGTTATGCATTAAATGTACATGAAGTGCCGCTATACGCACGCACATCGTCGATAGAGAAGTAAGATTTTCATCGAACAAGGCTGTTTTTCAAGGCATGTGTTTTAATCCCGTTGGAGGCGTTTATTGTGAAACATGTGTTTTGACGTGGTATTATTATGTTTTGTAACGATTTCATCAATATAGAATTATTACAAGATACAAATCTGCTTGAAATTAGGGATTCTTCTTTGGTTTAATGTACATGTATGTTGATTCATAACAATAATGACCTCGATATGCCCGTTAAATCTGTTACATGTTTATTTTAGTTACACAACGCCAGTGTATTGAAACGCTTTTGTTAACATTTCTCCCTAAGATATTATGTAAGAAAGCAGTTTATCCGTAGTGTCAGCTAAATTTAAACGTTACCTTATAAAATACTTTGTATGAGGAAAACTTCCTTGAAAATGTTATGCAAATAATAAAAAGTATACCATTATTAATGGGACCTTTTCATGTTTTGGTAAATTGACAAAATTGAAAAAAAAATGTTTCAGATTTGCAAAGTTTCGTTGTAGTGATTAAATTCGTGAGAAAACAGTTATACTGAACATTTAATATGCTCTAAAATATCCATTTTAAGCATCTTTTTACGATTTGGAAACCTGAAAATTATAAAGCATTGCATCGCGAAACGATTTTATAATTTGGAGAGTTATGTTGTTATCGTAATGTTTTGTGACATTACAGGGATTGCTCCAAGGGTCGGTGGTCCGAGCCAAGTTGAGGATTACATGTTTTTTTTCTTGTTTTTGTTTTACTGGAGCTATTTAGTTCCAATGTTTAAAGCATTTAATGACAAACTTCAATACATGCCACAATCTGTGAAAAGGTCCCTTACAAGAATGTACTGTTTGAGAGTTCCTTTCCTCCAGGCAGCCAAGATGATGGTTGTAGCCTCTGATGAAAGTCCTCTACAACGGAGGGCCTCCCTGATACAACTGCCGCGACCAAGTCGAGTCTCTTTGACAACGGATGAACTTGTCCATTGTGTGGTAATGTCAGGATGTCTCAATGTCTTGGCAGTCTGACCGGAAAATCAGAAATAATTTCCATTAAACAAGGAAACCAAGGTATAATGCGTTATCTTTAGCACATCAAAACGCGATCGGTAGCTCAATACGATAATTGGTTGCACTTATGTTTTAAGCATGGATACAATTACATGTGCGGTATTGCACAAACCTTTGGTTACATGCATTTAAACTACAGCAAAATCATTATTATTTACTTAATACATCTATTTGTTTTTTAATGATTTTTGAATTAAACAGAACGTCTGAGTATTATATTTATAAATAGGTAAAAATTAATTGTAAAATTAGTATTTTTTTTTACTACACATATATTGTTTCTGTTCTGTACACAATATTTATACTGGTCATATTATTAAAGTAAACCTAGTGGATATCTTAATATAACACTGTATTGGGCCTGGGAATGGGAATACTTACTAGTCCTCAAAAGAACGTCTTGCCTCGTCTAAGTCTGGATAGAAAATTTTATGATAAATAGGCCTTACCAAGACTGGGGGGTTTTATGCATGAGGGTGTCAGCAACTACAAGTCACTCCACGAAGATGGTCCTTCTACAGGATACGGGTTTCTCTCAAGTACCATTATTCACTACCTTAGCCCATGGTCAGGATTTTTCCAATCAGAGCTTAAAGCCCTAAATCTGGCCGTGTCTTCTTCGTCGCAAGTGTGCCTTTATTCTGTTGATTTCAACTCACGAGTCATAGAACCAATGACCTCTACTATACTGGTTTCTCAGCGACATGACTTCATAACGAGTCAAAGACCCGGTTATTTCATCAGATGGAGCATTTTCTTGATAAAGGCTTTATTCCGCACACAGTAAGTACCCAACGAGTTATAAACCCAGCTGGGAACCACTAGGTGAAGACCAGTGAGCTAAAAGCCCGACGGACCTCTAATGCGACTGGTAGAGACGTTTCCCATTTTCTTGATAAAGGTTTAATTTCGCACACAGTAAGTACCCAACGAGTTATAAACCCAGCTGGGAACCACTAAATGAGGACCAGTGAGCTAAAAGCCCGACTAACCTCTACTGCGACTGGAAGAGATGTTTCCGTTGGCCAAAGAGATTTCCAACACATGTTTCACAGTAGTTCCCCGATGCGCTGCCACCGCCTCGGTCACTGAGGATATCTGGCTTGGTGACGATACTCTGGATACAGGTGCAGGGAAGTAAGAAGCATCCGTATCCAGGAGAAAGCGACTCTCATCAACATTCTTCAGTGCCGCAATCTGGTCCGGAGAGAATGTCTTCAGCTTGTTTGTGAAACCAAAGTACGTCCGTGGGAACCTCTCTAGCCACCGATCCTGGACATATCTGTTACCCGTAAAACAATGCAGATGTATCGGATGATTCGTCCGCACATACCTCTTCAGGACATGGAGGAGCAGGAAAAACGCTTCGATACCACAATCATCCTCCATTACACGCCAGTGAATCACCAGCACATTCCTGTCTTCCAGGAACGGCAGCATTCTTTCCAACATCTCGACCTTATATGCCCAGTATTTCATGGGCTATGTGTGGTCGAGTCCAACCTCTCCAAAATCCGCCACGCGAGGATTGGCTAGCAGATTCTGGAACCGTTCCACTGCCTGGTTCACCCAAGCCACGCTATAACGTGCATGACGTGGATGGATACCCACCCCAATGGAAATGTATTGCGGAAGATCACGCAGGTGCTGATCCGTTGGGTAGGTATCTGGGTCACAGTAAATGGAGACGCCCCCTACGAGGGATGTTCGTCTTCTCTCCTCTACTGGAACTGCATCCATCATCTCCTTCCATCCCCCTTGCGGAAGCTGTAACCTTTGCAGTAACCTGTCAAGGTGGAAATGAGCGTCAAACGCCCCTAGATAGTTGGGCTGGATTGGTATGGCCTCAGCAACTGGCTGCGTAGCCTCAGGAGCCTGGAAGTTTGACACCCAATAGTCCCTCTCTTCCTCCGACAAACTTGCGGACAGGAGTAGCACTACCTTCCAGTGCAATAGCGCATCCACCGAGTTGCACGGTTCCAAAGTGACTTTTTGAGGAATAGGCTCGTGAAGGAATTTACAAAACTCATTTATATCCGCCTCCTGCCGCTTCGAGATAGATGTGTTGTATATGTTGCTCAACATCTTCTGCACCACCATAAATGCCACTAACTCATCCAGCGCAACCGCTTTCACCAAAAGCCACCTTCCAGCCTGACTTAATGCGCTTCTTCTCCCTCTGAGTACCCGATCATCAGTCGAATCCAGTGTTTCGCTAAATATGGAAGGGATGTGTGTATAGAAAGCATGAGCTTTTCAGTACTTGGCCTCTTCCATACATCCTGGCACCCAGCATGTCCTTTCCTTTCCTCGATTCCGGCGTTTGTTTTCCACTTCCCGTCGCTCTTCAGCCTTCTCTTTGGCTTGGGCAAGGAGATCGCTTGTCTTGGCACATTTCAACACGGGCATGGACTCGCCAAATCCTCTCCTCCCTTCATAGCCGGAATCGTCCTTTTCAAAATTCCTACTGGATGCTCCGGGTTCTTGACCTGTACTATGCGAATGGGCTTCACCACATCTCGACGACTACAAGTCTTCGGACGTGCATCCGCCCACTGGACCCGATGAGACCAATCCTCAGAAGAGCCACAGGCCCCTTCTGACCTAGCGCTTTTCTCCGTTTGTCGAGCTTACATTGTTGTACCTTCCTGGGTGGAACTACAAGCCCCAACCGCTGAAATGTCCTGTGCCACGGAAGTGAGGTCCTTGGTTGGACTAAACGTCGCAACCGTGGTTTCCACTTCCATGGGCATTGCCTCTGTAGTCGTAGGGGCTGTCTCGAGGACACTCCGGGTCGGACTAAAAGACTTGACCCGAGCTTTCCTTCTCAACCAGCATACGCTCCACTTCTTGTCTGCCCCCACAGCAACTTGGACACAATGCCAGCTTTTTTATAAAATCTCCCGCCTGCTTATACACCTGACCACGGCTAAGGTAGTTTTCTGCTGTCAACAGAAAATCTTTATTTCCTGACGCCAAATCTGCTGTTAAGATCTAAAAAAGAAGTTACACATTAGAACCTAACATTTAAGCTTACAGGCCCTGCACTTGTATTTGTCTATTTCCGGACCTCTTTCGCCGTTACATTGACGCATGATCCATGATACCATTCCTCACAAAAATCACACTGTATCATAAATCTTCCGCTATACGGCTTCCTGCAAACACAGTACTATTTACTGTCCTCTTCACTTTCTTGTTCTGGAGTTGCGGATGTCTCTCCCCTTTTAAGTTTGGCAATCCATTCTGGGAGACTCCGGTCCTTACATGGCATCATCCTATCATGGTTAACTATCGATACCGAATTGCGCAAGCGTTCCTGATACAGGTAAGCTGACAATTTCTTTACGATTACCGCTTGACCTTTCCAAGGAGAACACAACTTGCGAGACTTGCCCTTGAGAGTTGCAGTATCTAAAAGATATATTACATCTCCTACCGAATATGGGCGCTGTAAGATCCGTAGATCATAATAGTGCTTCATACGTTTCTGAGAAGTCTCTAAGGTAGACCTAGCTGACACATGAGCTTCCTTCATGGTTTTAACCAAATCCGCAACGTAAGTATCACAGTCCTCAAGTTTATCATGAACAATCGGAAACATGAGTTGTGCTGAGTGGTAACTGATCGACCCAACATGAGCCTGTTCGGGGTAAAACCAGTACTCCGGTTAACTGAGGCTCTAATTGCTCCAGCTATCTGTTGCACATGAAGATCCCATTTATTCTGAGATTTTACCAAGGCACACCTCACAGCGTCCATCAATTTCCTATTTAAACGATCCACTTGCCCATTTACAGAAGGCCTATAAGGCGTCGTTCTTTCCTTATGGATATGGAGAGCTTTACAAAACGCTTCGAACAGGTTTCTTTCGAAATTTCGCCCCTGATCAGAGAATAACTGAAAAGGAAACCCAAATCGCGAGAAAAACTCATCGACTGCTGCCCGTGCAGTTATTTCCGCACCTTTATGTCACACACTTTGGCACACTGATCACCCACGGTGATGATAGCAAAATGCACATCACTAAATCCTAAATCCTCACTATGCACTAAAATATTGTCTTTGGCTTGCACACTGCAGTTGGAACTTGCACTGTAAACAGTTTCCACCGAAACATTGTTTTCCCGGTCATTTGCGAAATTGGACAATTTAACTGCATCATCCACGTCTTCAGTGAAACCACCCCATTGTTCATCAGCACGTTTGCATTAATGACAACCCCCGCATGGCAAGTGCTCTGGTCGAATACCCGCTACGTAAAACGAACAGGGAACCAGATCGTCAGGCCTTCGGGATAAACTGTCTGCATTACAATGTTTCGTACCCGGCCGATATTGAATAACCATGTGATATTAGGACAACTCTTCAATCCATCTAGCCAACTGACCTTGAGGATCCTTGAACTTCAGTAAGCAGGTCAAACTAGAATGATCGGTTCGCACTGTAAACATTCGTTCCAGCAAATAATGCCGGAAATGTCTGGTAAATCTTACAATGCTCAAAAGTTCCTTCCTGGTTGTGCAATACTTTCGCTGTTCCGGGGTTAAAGTCAGACTTCTATAAGCAATAACTCTTTCTTCCCCATTTTGCAACTGGATAAGCTCCGCCCCGATTGCAATGTCTGAAGCATTTAATTGTATCCAAAATAAATGGATCTTCAATGTTTGGTAGGCTCAATACTGGTGGATGAGTAAGTGCCTTCTTTAATGCCTCAAACGCCTCTTGTTCTACCTCATACCACCGAAATGTAATCTTTCCTGTTAAATTGTATAAAGGCTGAGCCAAATGTGCAAGGTCCTTGACAAATGTGCGATGACAATTTGCCAATCCTAGGAACCTCTCTACATCTTTAGATGAAACTGTAACGGGCCAATCAGCAACTGTCTGTATATCTGTTTAAGCCATCTTAAGCTGATTACTGCTAACAATCCGGCACAAAAACTCCATTTCCTGTTGAAAGAGAATACATTTCCGGGGCTTCTACTTTAAACCGTGTTGTCTAAACCGACGAAAAGTGTCTACTACATTCCTCAAATGGCTATCAAAATCTTGACCTAGGACCAGGACAACATCCAGGAACGAAAGGACCGTCCTCCATGTGAGACCACACAACACCAAGTTGATAACCCGAGAAAACGTGGCGGGACTGTTGGTCATTTCGAAACCCATCCGAACATCTTCAAACAACCCATATTTGGTCACAAACGCAGTCTTCTTTCGATCTTCAGGATTGACCAGAACCTGCCAATAAGCAGAGTTTGCATCCAATTTGGAAAACCGTAGGTTTCCCGCTAAGGTGTCTAGGCACTCCAAAATCAGTGGGAATGGAAATGTATCTTTAACGGTCACCATTCAAGGCTCTGTAGTCGATACACCACCGGACCGAACCATCTCTCGTGGTCGTTTTGGAACATCAACGCTCTTTATACTTTGTTGTTGTTTTTGTTGAGATATTAACTGTTGGGATTTCTTATAAACCTTTGGCGAGCCACATACCGTGCCCTTCGAAATCCCTCCTATCTCTCTCTCCCCAACCGACCTTTCCGGTAGACCATCAGTGTTTTGGGCCCGGACGTGTGGTCTTCTCGTCCAGCCCCTGGCCGTTTAAATGTGTGTTGTTATTTTCTTGTTTCTTCAACCATGCCTGATATTGTATGCAATCTCTTTTTCGGTGACCCATCTTTTCACAGAAAAAACATGGCCCCCATCTTTGTGGCTTATTACCAGGCTGGGTTACCACGGCTGTAGGTCTGGTTGACTGTGAGTTACTGAATCATGGTGATCTATAAGACCTACCACTGGAAGGCGGGGTGATGTGCATTTGCTTGGCAAATTCTTTCAAAGCAGACGCTATAAGCTTTTCGGTCTTTGCTTCTGATGATGCCTGCACAACATTTACTGATACATCTTCACGGCACCGTCTGTACTTTTTGCCATCTACTGCCTGTGATATGTATTGGTGTTGTTTTACCCGGTCGAGCGCTTCTTCCATGCTTGAGGGATTTTCCAGACAAGCATGCTTGGCTGCCTTTTTATCATTACACCCCTGACAAAACCGGGTAATCGCTTCATACCTCATGTGGTCCTCTGGAAGCTCCGCAAATGCTGGTGTGGCTAAAGTAAGCACACGGTCGGCCCAGTCTTCCAACGACTTCTCCTGCCCTTAGCCTGCCGGAACTTAGCTTTGGTTGTCTCACGAAGTTCCTTGGTACCGAATAGAGACTCCAACGACTTCATTAGCCGACGAAACGAATATCGTTCATTTGCGGTTGTCGTAATAGTGAAGAAGTCAAGAGCCTTGCCCTCTAAACTCCACAACAGGAAGTCTTTACATTCGTCTTCCGACCAATAAATCACCTTTTTGTAGCTTTCAAACTTTCGCTTAAATGATAGCCAACTGGTTTTTCCATCATAATGCAACGCCTTCGGATGTTTACGAGGATCACCCTGTCTTCGAGAGCTACGTTTGTGACAAGAACAATCGTTATCGTTATACTTTCGACTGTTCTTTGACTTATTTTTATGTGACCTTGACCTCGATTCTGAGTCTGAGCTTGATGACGAACGACGTGAATGTGTTTTTCTTGATTTCTTTTTGCTTTTCATGTGTACTGATGGACACCTTAGTGGCCTCACACCTCCATCTGACTCGGAACTGGACGACGATCTATACGCACTTACTTTTCTACTTCTAGATTGTCGTCTGTTAACATTGTGTGAAACCGTCATCCTTTCTTTAACTGATGGTGATGGAGAACTATAAGTCCTGCCATTATCATTGCCTGAATACCTTGTTGGTGACTTCCGAAGCCCTTTGTCGCTGTAAGTTTTACACTCCCGACTGGTACGTTAAGACCTTCTTCTATCTTCTGGTGACTGTGAGCTACAGGATGATGGTGATCTATAAGACCTTCCATCTGCAGTCTTTATACTTCCAGTTCCGGTTGTCAGCTTCCGGTTGCGTGAAGACCCCCTTCTGTCTTCTAGCGGCTGTAAACTACTCGATAACGGTGATCTATTAGACCTACCACCTGCAGTAATTCTAACCCTACTTCCGGTCGTCAGCTTCCGGTTGCTTGAAGACCCTCTTCTTTCTTCTGATGGATGTGAACTACTGGATGATGGTGATCTATAAAAGCCTACCACCCGCAGTATTTCTACTCTTACTTCCGGTTACCAGCTTCTGGTTGCGTGAAGACCCTCTTCTGTCTTCTGATGGATGTGGACTGCTGGATGATGGTGATCTAGAAGACCTACCACCCGCAGTATTTCTACTCTTACTTCCGGTCACCAGCTTCTGGAATCCACACCCGTCGTTTTGTTCACCTTCCCGCTGTTTTTGAGAACTGGGTGTTAGGTGCTGCCCAGCACTACTAGAACAAGGCTCCCTCAGTTTCCCACAGACATGGTTCGATGACTCCGCCTGACTACTTGGTTTCTGTTTCTTTGAGAACTCTAAACCTGTCCGAGCCGGAGAACATGAACTGGTTCTTGAACTGCTAGCACAAGAACGCCAACCCTGGTCATGTTCAAACCTCACTGGACTGTAATTAAGGACCGCAGGTACAGTTGATGTCAAGGAAACAGGCCATGGTGCTCTAATACTCGGCGGCTTCACCCACGAGGACATTATTGGGGCAGTCGTGGTGATCCACGACGATTGTTTGTGAACAACCGATGCTTTCATACTTGTAGACACAGGTATTGGGTCAGACGCATGGGCCATGTGGGGAGTGCTGAAGCCCTGGCTTTGAAATCTTCTTGAAAAGACCAGAAGTTGAAATCAATCAAATTTTGGGGTTCAGGCTTAGGCTCAGAAAAGTCCAACATGGCTAACACTTCTGAAGTCAGCTTGCCCCGCAACGCTAAACTCAGCACTTCTTTTTTCACAACCCCATATGAGGAGCGCAATTCCACGATGAGGGTACCAGTTTTCTCACCGACTCCCGGAATTTTCATTTATTCTTGCACAGATGAAGTGTTTACGTTGATAGACATTTTTACAAGTGCAGGGCCAAATTAATGTGACAAACACACAAAAATTAAGAAAGAAATACTAATTTTATTAATTGAAATACCAAACACCTAAATATGCAATAAATTGTAAATTGTAAAATACTTTAATTTCAGTATAAATAATATCACACAAAAGCAAAGCAAACATTTTTGTTTTTATTATCAACGTGAAAGAATACTTCTGTCGGAGTCTGCAGCTACCGGCCACCCTTACGGACACTACTTTTGGGTGTGACTACAAGTCATAAATAGACTGACGGCAAGTGTGACTACAAGACACGACTTGAAAGGTTAAAATTGCAGTGTGACTATTAGACATCACTGACGGACCAAGTGTGACTATAAGACACAACTAGTGGTGCTAAGCGTGACTAAAAGACACAGCTTATTCACGTAGACCAAATATTTTATTTAAATGGCCTTACTTATTTTCCCAAATTTTCCCAACACTGTCCCTTAAATACTGTAAACGGACTAACTGGCCACTTAATTCTTAATTAACGTATCAAATACCTTAATACTCCTTTAATACGGTGTTAAACCTTTATCCCCACTGTGAAACTGTCGTACGCTCAACCAATTATTTTTAAAAACCACGATTTCCCCACCCGCTTTATAAACCGAATTTTACCTGACCGGAATGTTCTGGAAAAAGGGAAAAAAAATTCTTTACGCTGATTGTACGCAGTAACAACCGAATAAACATCGTCGCCAATAAAGTAAACCTAGTGGATATCTAAATACAACACTGTATTGGGCCTGGGAATAGAAATACTTACTAGTCCTCAAAAGCACGACTTGCCTCGTCTAAGTCTGGATAGAAAAAGACCGTGAAAGACATGTATAAACCCCACTTCCGCTACAGAAAGGGTTAAACCCGTACTTACTATAACCGCCCGTACCGTACTGGATACGTCACAACATTATAATAAAAACAACATAAGGTACTCATACAAGTATTACAGTTAATACATGTTAACATATCATTTTCGAGTTATCATATGTTTAATAAATTGACGACGGGATGTTGGAAAAACGAATAAAAGGCAAATGGAATAATGTTACTCATATAAATATAAACCATAATAAATCAGCTAGTTTAAAACCTCATGTCATGTGAACTATGTGAAACCAAACCGTATCAACTCAACAATAATGTCATAAGAAAACACAGTGCACACGTTTACAAGTTCAAGCTTCAAGGACGCACGATTTTTTCAAAATATATCTCGTATCCCTCGACGTTTGTGCCATATTGACATATATTATTGTCGATTGTTAGCGGCATGTTCTAACTTTCAAAATATTATTTTTCGGACATCTTCACCGTCCGTTTCTAAAACCACGTGGTATACTTTAATGCAACTTGACATAATTGCGTGCGCTATATGTTGTATTCGTTAAACAAGAGCTGCTTTAGGAGGTTAATATCATGATCGTTTCAATGGCGGTGATTCTGATAAAGTGTTGGTTGGTGGTGATGCTGATTTTTATCCCCCGCCAAAGGCGGAGGGATATTGTTTTGGCGTTGTCCGTCCGTCCGGCCGTCCGTCCGTCCGTCCGTCGGTCGGTCGGTCGGTCGGGGTCGGTCGGTCGGTCTATCTTTCGCCAATTGTTTCTTCAGTTTTGGAACCGTTTATTAATATTTCACGAACATTTCATAACGATTGAACCAAGTTGTTGATACTATTGTGTACACACGCTTTTTTCTGTAGTTATATAAAAATAAACTTTCATATTGATCGTAATGAGCTATTTGGCTCATCCTTTATCTTGCGTCCGTCGTCGTATGTCTTCAGTCATCAGTCGCATGTCCCCCATTTTTAACTTGTTGCCCCATCTGGAGGATACTTGTTTCATCCAATCTTCGTGCAATAAGTTCAAATCTTGTTCACATGCCTCGAAAAAAGGTCACCAAGTCAACTCTTAAAACAAGTGTTACGACTCTATAAGCCTCATTTATGACGCAATCTTGAGAAAACTTGACAAGAATGTTTATCAGTACAATATCTAGGCCAAGTTTGAATCTTGGTAACGTGCGCAAAAAAAACTTGGTAACTAGCTCAAATCTTAGAAAAGAATTGTTATCACTCTAGAAACAACAGGTATTACTCAAAATCGATGAAACTTGGTCAGAATGTTCATTTCAACAATATCTAGACCTAGTTTAAATCCGTGCCAAGTGCATTAAAACGTAAGGTCGTTAAATCAAATCTTATAAAAAACCTTGTTTACACTCAATAAGTCATATTTTTGCCTTAATAACGATGAACTCTGGTCAGTCTGTTTATCTTGACACTGAGTAAGACTATGTTCGAATCTGGGCCTAAAGCGTAAAAAATCACCAGCTCAAATCTTATGCAAACATTGTACTCATTTTTGAAGACAAATTTATGACTCAATCTTACTCATTATTGTTATCTAAGCAATATCTAGGCCAAGATCGATTTCGGGTCACATGCATAAAAATGGTCACCAGGGAAAATCTTAGAAAAACAAACATATAACATGTGTAGAAGCCACATATATGACTCACTCTTAATAAAACATGGTCAACATTTTTATATTGACAATATCAAGGCCATGTTTGAATCTTGTTTAATTAAAAGCACGTCAATCGGTTATAAATAAACTCATTAAAGCACAGTAAGCTTTGGTATAACAGTAATCAATGGCAATTACTGATAACACAAACAATGCAGCGGAGTTTTCTGGAAATGTTGAACATACTGTTTTATCGAGGCCGGATAATCAATTGGAGAGATCTCGTGTGGAAACAAAGCACTGTACGTACGGAAAAACGATCAGGAATGCATAAGTCAGTGACTTTTGAAGGTAATTTAATAAGCAATATGATGTAAAATTGAATCTTAAAGCATATAAACACATATACTGTGGGACTGATTTTAACTGAAATGTCCGTAAATGCTGCATCTCAACATCGATTTTGTAAGCCCGGACGGACGAACAGATTGACATCTTGAAAGGCCGATAAAACAACCCGGAAAATCGTTTTACATCCTCGCAAACTGTGTTGTAAAAAAAGAACGGAACAAATTGGCAACAAAAAGCTTTTCATGTTAGGGGTTTCGTCGAAGATAGAAGTCAAAGACAGTCCATTTAGTATATTTTTACCAATATTTAACGAAACAATAAATTAACAAACATATTTTATATAATTATGTTTAATTTGTGTCTGTCTTTTTACGAAATATCTCCATTTCAGCAACTAACATGAATTTTAACGAAGGTTGCATATCAATATACATATGCTATGCATACAATCCTGATATTAAAGTGATTAACAACCTTTATATGAGCATATCAAATGATAGTTTTTAAGCACTTATCTCATAACAGGCGTCTGCAGTTGCGTCACTTTTTTACTTTTCTTTTTTTTTCCCAAAAAGTCTACTAAATAGACCCTTTACATAGCAACCAACTTATACACTTACTTTCACAACGACCCACTGAACAAATTGCCCAACACATGCACCTGTAACCATCCCGACAGGACCGCCACCAAACACACCACCTAAGGATCCTCCGATAACAACTCCAAGATTGAAGTCCCAGATGAACGATTTTATTCGTGAAGAAACGCCGTCTGTTTTTGATGACTTATTTGAAGAATCTGCTTTCAGATACTCGTCTTTTGCTTTCAAATGCTCGTCTTTTGCTTTCAAATTCTCATTTTTTGCTTTCAAATGCTCGTCTTTTGCATTCAAATTCTCGTCTTCTGCATCCAAATACACCGGTTTTGCCTTCAAACACTCGTCTTTTGCCTTCAAATGCTCGTCCTTTGCATTCAAATACATCTCTTTTGTCGTCGAACACTCCTCTTTTGCCTTCCAATGCTCGTCTTTTGCATTCAAATACACCTTTTTTGTAGTAGTATAACTACAACTACAGTAGTAGTAGTAGTAGTAGAAGTAGTAGTAGTAGTAGTAGTAGTAGTAGTTGTAGTAAGAGTAGCAGTAGCAGTAGCAGTAACAGTAGCAGTAGCAGTAGCAGAAACAGCAGCAGCAGCAGCAGCAGCAGTAGCAGTAGCAGTAGCAGTAGCAGTAGCAGTAGCAGTAGCAGTAGTAATGTCGTCAAAAGCCGATAATAACTTATTTGTGTAGTTGTGCATTTTTTAATAACAATCAAACGTGTCATGTTAGGTCTGAGTAAATGTTGTCAAATGAAATGCACCATATATAAACCCCTTGTTTTTAAGATGATATCATTACAAAATGTATCATACAAAGATGTCGAATTTGTATTNTGGATACAAATAAATTTTGTGCAAATTGACGAATTTTGTGAACTAAGGGAATCAACTCTTTTACGGTTGTTTACATCGCTCCATGACAACATGTAGTGCAAACACTCACATCGTTAATTTATAAGGATCACTAGGATTCACGTAAGTGTTAACCTTTATTTTACTTTAATTATTGTAAACCATTTCAAATGTGTTTATTATAGAAAAAGGGTTTTCTTTCTCTGTTTAAATATAGAAGTCAATAAATTGTTGACAGTTCCTGTCCAGTGTATTTCCATATTGCGACTGCCGACGACTCAACAAATATTTTTGTGAAAAAGTAAAAAAAATCATAAATTGCAAACATCAATAAAAATGGTCATAACCAAACAAATATAATTCATCGAAATTTTATCAGTTTATTTTTCTATTTTGAACAAAGTTAAAAAAAACATACATGGCAAACATCGATAACAATGGACATGAACATTGCAATATTCTTACCAACAGAGATATTTCAAAAGGACAGACAATGCAGCAAAACACACTTAACATTTTACACAAATTTATACATACATTTAAAAAGTTTTTTTAAAGAATACAAATGAAACTTATTTAGATATGCAAATTAAATGATTTTACATACCGACAAACATTTCACAATTTTTTTTCAAATCAATAAAGCATTTTCGATGCATAACACATATGATGCATAAAAAATATCACAAATTACGTATAGAGGAATATTATTTTCATCTTGGAAATCTTGCAGAAGCTTCATTTACGAATAATTAACATTAGACAATATTTTTTATAGTAAAAACAGACACACAAAGAAGTGAAATCTACTTGAAAATAAAATTTCAAAACATGTCGGCAAAATTACGTCGATCGTTATATCAGTGTGTGTGTGTGTGTGTATTAGTAGTTTAGTTTCAGGTCGTTTCCGCGTCTTCACGACTACAATGGTATCGACCTGCCCCTGTGACCTTTCAGGAGATTTTTTTATTTTGAGCCAAATTAGGTCAAATTTACCCCGGTTGTCCGGGTATTCGCCAAAGATATAATTTATATCCAAATAGGCAAGCGCACGATGGCCAATGAGACCTTAATGTGCGCTGGTAGACAAAAGACAAGTCATGCCTGGTTGCCCTAAAAAGGGCAAGCCAAGGGAGTGCTGACAAAGCAAAGACACCCTTCCNGCTAATCAGGGACGACAATTTCCGCTTTTATGGAATTTTTCGTTTAAAAGATGTCTCTTCTTAGGGAAAATCCAGTTTAGGCGGAAAGTGTCGTCCCGGATTAGCCTGTGCGGACTGCACAGGCTAATCTGGGATGACACTTTACGCACAAGCATTTTGCCCAGTTTTTTCAGAACACGCCACAATTAACGAATTTTGTTGATAATACAACTATTATTCACACCGTAATCCCAAAGGGCCCCAGTACAATATTCTGAAAGGCAGACAATGCAGCAAAACACACTAAGTATTGTTTTGTCATAAAATACTAGTCAAATATGATGGGTCTTTACTTTTTGAATGCAAACACTAGTGAGTCATACATACTCGATAAAGCAAAAAAGTCATATTTTCATATCTAATATCACATCTAGTCACAAATAAGTTAGACAGAAAAAGCTATTGTAAAACAATTTTATGGAATAACAAAAAATAAACGCAAAAAAGTACATTAATAAATAGTTCGCTAATAAAAAAGAATTCCATCACATAAAAAATCTAGTATATACACTTATGTTAAGTGTAATCGTAATATTTGCTCTTCCTTGCTGTATAATTACCACTATCATCATCATCATGATCATCACCATCGTCGTCATCTCGATCATCACCATGATAACCAGTATCATCATTATTAGTATTATTATCATTATATGCATCGTTGTTGTTGTTGTTACTTTTATTAGAAGTATTATTATAATTAACGCTGTTGTTGTAAATCATTAATCCTACTTTTTAATATGGAGCGTATCCACATAAATATTTCACCACTAACTAACTGTTAACTATTTAATGTTGTTATTGGTGTTACTTTTGCTAGAAGTACTTATATAACAAATGTTGTTGTTGGTTATCATTATTCATTTGTTTATAATAAGAGCGAATTCACATACGTACTTAACTATTAATTATTTAACACCTATGGGTTCAAAACCCAAATGTTCTTTTCTTTGTAAACAATATATTGTTTAAATAACATTTATGTTACTGACCCTCTACTGGAGAATTTACAAATAACAACCACTTTCCCAATTGATCTACTATGATGTATCGTATATAATACTGTTTGTTTGATATCTGTAATTCTCTTATACATAAGCTCACATGTTATTACAAAAAGTCATTGTTTTGTAACCTGTGAAAACGAATAAAGTTCTGTTCTGTTCTGTTCCACAAACAACACGCAATTTTTCGAAGTGCTAATATCTAATTATACCAAAATCTTTTAAGTTTAAATTAACTGGCCTTTTAATTAATTGCTATTAAACTTTGATCTGGCCAACTGAGGAAAATTGTATTACACCTACTTTAATTGGCAACGCGATTTGTGTATATACTTGGCAAACTGATTGAACATCATTAAATTAAAATATGTTATAATGTTATAATACCAGAGCAGAAGTGACTTACTGTGAATGCCGAACTGGTCAAACCCGAGTGCCGAAGTGGCACTTTTTTACGTTGCCGAAGTAACCAGATGCCGAAGTGACTAGATACCGGGGCAACATTTATTACTCAAACATTCATGAAACTTAGTCAGAATGTTTTTGTTGACAATATCTACAACGATTGGATCATGTGTGTTCAAAACGCAAAATGCCTTAATCTTGAAATTTATAAATATCTAGGTTGAGTTTGAATTTGGGTCATGCGCGTAAGAAAAGATGGTCTCCAGTTAAAATCTTAGAAAACCTTGTCATCACTCTAGAGGCTTCATTAATGACTCGATCTTAATGAATGTTGTCAAGAATGTTTATATTGACACTATCTATGCCAAGTTTGAATCTGGGTCACAAACGTCCAAAAACTAGATCACCAGGTCAAATAACAAAAAAAACTTTGTACCACTCTAGAGGCCTTATTTATGACTCAGACTTGATGATATTGGTTACAATGTTTCTCTTGACAATATGTGTCGTGTTCTTAGAAACTGGTCAAAATGCTTGTGCGTAAATTGTCATCCCAGATTAGCATGTGCAGTCCGCACAGGCTAATCAGGGATGACAATTTCCGGCTTTTATGGAATTTTTCGATTAAATTATGTCTCTGCTAAGCGAAAATCCAGTTTAGGCGGAAAGTGTCGTTCCGGATTAGCCTGTGCGGACTGCACAGGCTAATCTGAGATGACACTTTACGCACAAGCATTTTGTCCAGTTTTCTCAGAACACGCCACATATGAAGGCCATCTTTGACTCTGGGTGAGATGAGTTTGAAACTTATACCACCAGGTCAAGTCTACAACAGTTGGTATCCGTGAGCTTAAGGACGGCCATGGCCCTCTTTTTTCTGACCTAAGCATGTGAAGATTATGCCGGAAATTTAAAGCTTGAAACCATTCTAAGAGTCCACATTTTTCGCCCTATCTTGACGAAACTTGGTCAGAATTTCATCTGCGTCGAAAAAACTAGGTCTACAGGTCAAATCTTTGAAAAAAAAAAACTTTTTACCACTCTAAATTCCACATTTATGACTCAATCTTGATGACAATTGGAAATATTTTTTATTTAGACAATATCTAGGCCTAGTTCGACTTTGGGTCACGTTAATCCAAAAACCAGGTGTACCAGGTTAAATCTTAGAAAAACCTTGTAATCACTCTAGAGGCCTCATTAATGACTCTACCTTCATGAAACTTGGCCAGAATGTTTATCTTGACACTCTCTAGGTCGACTTGAATCTGCGTCATGTGTTAAACACGTGGTAACCAGGTTTTATTTTAGTAATACCTTGTTACCACTTTAGAGGCCACGTTTTGGGACCACTCTCGATGAAACGTAGTTAGAATCTTTATCTTGACAGTTTTACGGTCATGTTGGAATCTGGGTCAAGAGGAGTCAAAAACTATGTCACCAGGTCAAGTCTTTGAAAATGGTGTACATCGAACTCGAGTAAGCGCTTCAAAGCCATCATTATACCATAGTAAAACCTACTGAAATACGTTTACCTGTTTAACAGAAGTGTACATTGTCTACATGTTGGAAAAGACCAATATTCGGAAATTAATGGGATATTGATAAATACTGATTTCCTTTATAGTTTAGACTTTGTAGTAACGCAGTTCTTTATCAACTCAATTAATGAAAGTTGATAGTTAAAAATGTCTTGTATAAATACTTCGATATCTTGTATTAGAGTCGAGTCGAGTTTGGTAAATTCGCAAGTAATGCTAATCGTTCTTAGTGAAGTATTGACAGACAGACAGACAGAATGTTTTATTGACGTAAACTTTATAGGTTTTTGTCATTTACATAATAGTTATACATAGCATAATGTCAACGTGAGTACAAATAAGAATATTTAAATATCATATTGATCGCGTAAAGATTATATACATACATGAATTTAATTAATAAGTTATATACAATAAAGATTTGTTTTACAAATATTATTAAGACAAAAAAAATATAAATCCGTGTTTTGCTAGATTAACATATACAGATGATGAATACAATAATTTTGTTATTAACTTTCATAAAAATATTGGAGGATGAAAACCATAAACATAGTGCAATTATTTAAACGTTATACAAGACAAGTTGATATGAAAAAAAACACTATTAGATGAAGAGAACTTAGTTAGTTAATATTTTAACAACTTTGTTCAAGAGAAGTAAAATTGGAAGTTAAGGCTATGCATTCAATTATTTGAAATATACTAAACTGTACAACATAGATAATTAAAAAACAAACAGTAATTGCACAAAAATTGATTTTTGATTTACAATTTACAAATTATGCAACAATAATATTGAAGTTGTGCTAGGCTAACATATACAGATGATGAATAAGGTGAATGTAATAAGAACTTGTACAGACAAATGTTGAGGATGAACATAGTACGGTTATTAAACGTTAGAAAAGACGAGTTTATTTACTCAGCTATTAGATGAAGAGAAATTAATTAGTTAATATTTGAATATCCAGGGTTAGTTAGCTGGGTGGGGCTGCATTAAGGCTCTACATATGAATCAACAAAGCAGATATAAATATACGAACGATGTTAGTAAAAAGACAATAACATTTTGACCCAAATACCGCTCTATTTTTATTTTATCCAAACTTTAAATGGCTTTTAAAAGTATCCTTGGTACATTACAGTAGTACCTGAGCCGACAACGACCGATTGAGCGAAACTCTATGTGTAAACTGCAGGATTGGTGTCACGATAACTGATATGTAACTACTTTTAATGTTCTCATGACTAAGTATGTCTCAACAACTACTTAATTAATGAGTATCCATTTACTTATCCACAAGACCACCCCAAATAATTAAATTAATTTCTTAAATATTTAATGGTTGTATTAAAAGAGCGCACACATACACGTGGGTGTACCTAGAGATAAGCATTTTTTTTTAAACAATATAAACATTTTCTAGTTTAATGTTTTTAAATTGCGACATGTGTAAACATATGTTTATTAAAGCGCCATAAATACTCAAAATCAATTTATATTTCGTAAAATAAAGTTAACCCATACAAAACCAGTGTTCCTTATAGCAATAGCCAAAAATCCAAACCAGATGTGGTCTGGTAACAAAGATATAACGAGATACAAATTGCATGTTTGTATTAATGTGGCACTATATATATAACATTTTGTTTAGGTGTGAAGGCCCTGTATCCGAGTGTCCCGAGAGATGAGGCCCGTGCTGCGGCTATAGAGGCTTTAAACAGGCGAACGGACCCGGACATTCCTACAGAGGACGTCATCGTGATGATGGACACTGTGTTGGAAAAAACACTTTCTCCTTTAACGACGGACACTTTATACAGACAGAAGGGACGGCAATTGGCTCACGCCTCGGGCTGAACTACGCATCAACCTACATGGGTGCTTGGGAAGAAAAACTGTTCTGGCAGTCAGAAAAGCAACCGATTGCATACATCCGGTTTGTGGATGATTTGTGGGGCTTATGGACGCATGGTATCGAGGCACTTAAAACTTTCCAAGCACAAGGAAATGAAATCAACCCTCGCATTAAACTAGAGCTCCGCTATTCATCGGAAAAACTCGAGTTCCTGGACACGATGACATCAATACAAAACGGGCACATTCAAACCGACCTACACACTAAACCTACCGATAAACACCTGTACCTACACATGGATTCTTCGCACCCGGAATCTACAAAGAAAGCGATACCATATGGTCTGGGTGTGCGTGCTAAAAGAATTTGTTCAGAGGAGGTTGACTACCAAAGGCACAGACAGGCGGTAAAAGCACAGCTCGTAAACCGTGGATATGACGGGGCGTTTGTGGAGACGGAATTAATAAAGGTCGACATTAAAAAGAGAGAAGAACTTTTACGCGAAAAGACAAGCTCGAAGCGTAATAAAAGGATTCCGCTCGTTATTACATTTTCGCGCGCACTACCGAAAATCGGTCGTATAATCCGCAGACACCTACACACGCTGCACACGTCTGATCGAATGAAGGAAGTGTTCCCTGAGCCCCCATTAGTAGCCTTCAGAAGGGATTGCAACCTGCAAGACATCCTAGTTCACAAGAAACACAATAGGATGTTCTTCCGGAAGCCCAACATGAGCGGGCCCTGTGGGGCGCAAAGGTGCGCCATTTGCCCATACATGATGACGGCGGACAACTTCACAGATCCCAGCGGCAAAAAGTACAGCGTGAGAAACAATGTGAATTGCAAATCATCCAATGTTGTGTACGCGGTCAACTGTCGGCGCTGTAGCAGGTATGTGTATGTGGGAGAGACCGGCGGAACTCTGTACCAGCGACATCTGTTGAATCTATCGCGTATTCGCACACAGCACAGTGACCCGGTAGCTGTACATTTCTATACGGACGGACACTCCATGGATGATTTCCAAATAATGGGACTGGAGAAACTCAGCGGGTCGGATGAATACCGCAAGACAATTGAGCAATTATGGAAAGGAAAACTACGAACGTACCGACCATACGGCATCAATGTACAGGAATAGACATTTCGTAAAAAAGGCGCGAAGACGACGTTGACGCCGGAAATGCGCGACGTCATATCCGTTTTTAAAGTGTAACATTTTGAAATAAAAAAATGGCCGCTGATGAAGACCGTGAGGTCGAAAGCTTCGGTATAAAATAAATACAGCGTTTTTGTTTATATATGACAAGGCTTATAGAGACTCTGTTATATATATATATATATA
>VMBQ01001645.1:0-18841 GCA_007657795.1 Dreissena rostriformis | reverse complement strand
ACCTCAGTTGGAATAAACACATAAACCAGGTTACCGCAACAGCCAGTCAAACACCTAACTTCATTAAACGCAACATTCCCATAAAGCACCCACGCATTAGAGAATTTGCCTTCAAAACCCTTGTCCACCCACAACTTGAGTATAGTAGCTCAGTGTGGAGCCCACATGCACAACACAACATCAACAAGATCGAGATGGTCCAACGCAGGGCCGCTCGATGGGTTACCAATGACTACTCATACCACAACAGCGTCACACACATGCTTGAAAACTTAGGGTGGCGTTCCCTTGAGAACAGAAGGTATGACTCCCGGCTACTGATGTTTTACAAAATTGTCCACGGACTGGTTGCTGTACCAATGCCTCCCTACGTCATTCCTCCAACCCGGCTCACTAGACATCTGCACCCTCTTTCGTTCAGACAAATTCCCACTCCCAGCAACTATTATAAATTTGCCTTCTATCCAGCTACTATCATCCTATGGAACTTCCTGCCAGCTAATATTGTACAGGCATCTACCCTGGACCAGTTTAGGCAGGGGGTGACCAAACAAGACCACAGTTTCTAAGCGGGTTGGCTGTTTTTAAGCTTTTATCTGTATATTTCTTCTTTTAATTAACACGTTCATCTTTGTTTCCATGTCTCACAAATACATTATGTATTACTTGTTATCTTTCTTCTTTTACTTTCTTAGCACTGACTCGCGCCTGCTTGAAATGCTACTTGTAGCGAATAGCAGTATATATAGATATCGGGAAATTTAAATGATAGTATATTCAATTCAATAAAATATCTAGTCCATAAGACAAAGGCAATGTGGTGTTGTAAAACTGTTACGTATAGATTAATAATATGTAAATACCTTAAGAACTCAAAGTTTTCAAACGCTTAATAATTAACATGTTTTTGTCCAAAACCTTCGATAAAAACATAATTCTCAAATAACAAGGTCCGAACATTTATAGACAAGATGACAAGATTTACAGACGTCTGCTGTGTTACGTCATGTAGCTAATCGTATCCACATGTATTAAAAAATGATTGTTAGATACCACGCAATTTATTTACTTTAATGTTTAAGGTTATATTTTAGTATATAATGTTAGCTATGAAAGCATTGAATTTTACATTATAACATAAACATTCAAATTAGTTTTACATAATCACGCCATTGCTGCATGTAGTCCACTAATTTCAAATATTGGCATCGAGTATAATATAATTATTAAATAAATGCTGAAAATATTCGAGCTATTATTTCGTTGTTTGTTCTTCGATCGATATCTGTAAGCCCTTTAAACGTTGCATCTCTTATTACAATTGTTCACAAGATTGGAACTCAATGGCATCATACCGTTATTCCAATATCGATGTCACTGCATATAATCGGTTGTAGCAAGTGTCTATTGTAGATGGCTATTTAGCAAATAACAACGGTCCACTGAATTTATGAACGTCTATGTTCGATGTATCACCCGAGTAATGCAAACAGGTTGGAAATAGGATACAAAAGTATCAGTGTCATACAATATCTCTGAAAATTTAGAGTCATTTATTAATAGTGAAAATGTCGACGTCCGAAAAAATAGAGCAACCAAACATGATTATTTCAGCTTAAAACAAGGGTGTCCAAATAAATACAGTGTCCGAAGTATCCGAGTAATTAAGGCAGTTTACATTTTTAATCGTAATGCTATAGAAAGTCTAAGTTGAAAAAGGGGCTCAACTTTTGTAATATTAAACGTCAGATGATACAAATCGCACCTGCACAACTTCATATCATAAGGAACAATGCCTGCAGTTTAGGAAAACGAAACAATTTACCCATTCTGTTCATTTTGTATTTCGCCCCGAGATATGATGAGATGACCACCGTAAGTATGTTTTCCATGTTCAAATGTATAATGTTCTGCCTTTTGGAAGTTTAGCGATCGTATCTCAGAAAAACAATTTATTTGGATTTGTGTACAGTAATAACGTAAAAGGATGTGGACGTTTCGATATCTTATCTATGATATCTTATCTAAAAAAACACTTTCTGTACTCAAATAACTGAGACGGATATGTAAACAAATCCATACATACGAGTACTTATATGTTATTGACGATACGTTGAGTTGGTATAGTGTTCTTCTTGTTTTAACTCTGAAGTGATGTAAAAAATACAGGATAAAATTATCAAAAAAAATAATCGCCGTCTAAGCATTCCGGCCCGTTTCTCTCGCACAGGGGTGCCCCGTTGAGACACCGACACGTGGTGCACGGGACATAGGGCTTATCAAAGTATTCACCTGAAACAAAGGAAAAGGAACCTCTGCAAAAAAATCAGCAGGTCGGAAGAGCCATGGTTAATTGAAAGGGACAACATTGATGGACTTATGGATTAAGTGTATCCATAACAGATCATTATTATCTTCATCATCATCAAAATAATCATTATCATGATGATAATAATGTTCATTGTCATCACTTTAATAATAATCTACATCGTCACTATAATCATCACCAACATCATCATATTTATGATCATCCTTAATATTATAGTCATCACAATCATCATCAACAACATCACCATCAACAACATCATCGTCTTATAACCATCCCACCATCAGTCAACAGCATCATTATCACCACCACCACCACAATCATCATCATCATCATCTGCCTTTTCTTTTTCATCATCAAAATCATCATCAGTCATCATCATCATCACCACCACCACCACCACCACAATCATCATCATCTGCCTTTTCTTCATCGTCATCATCATCATCATTAGTGTTATTATTACTTAAAACACAAGCAAAGTATGACTTACTCATACGACTAGTATCCATACAACTAATTACGGATGTTACCTTCGTTATAGTGTCTGCCTTTTACGACACATCCGTATCCTGTAAAGAAAGCAATGTAAAATGTGTATCGCAATAAAACTTTGTTAGCAATTACAATTTAAAATTAAACAATGTCTAATACAATTAAGAAATGGCTTAAGATATTTGTTTTTGCGATTTGGGTGAACATATTTATCCACAAAATTAACAAGATATGCCATAACCAGCTGCTATAGATAATATGATACTTACTGAGTAAACTTACTAACTTACTAACTTAACTTACTAAAATTAAACATATTTCCCCGGAACATAACACGAACATTTGACTTTTCGTACCGATTACGGTAAGAATTGTCACGCAGCAATATTTACATACTACAAATAGGACAATAATGGCCGGGTAACGTGAATGGGTCGATCTGTTTTCAGTGGACAGGCGTTAAATACCTGGGCAAACCGCTATTTCACACGTTATGGATCCGGAGAAACACAAACAAGGATAGCATCTGCCCTTGAACAATTCCCGGTCCTTGTACACTTTTCCATCGAAATAACACCACTTTTCTGCAAATAAAATGTTATCATTTCTATCAGATGTTAGAGACTAATATGATACTAACTCAGTACATATAAGTTCAGACAAAGACTCACGTATCATTGTTAAACTTCCCCTTAACATAACAAAAAGATTTGTACAGATTCAAGTAAGGACTGTGAAACACTGGTCTGTTACATACCACAAATAAAACAACACTGATCGGCTACATACCACAAATAGGACAACACTGATCGGTTATATACCACACATAGGACAACACTGGTTGGTTTCATACCACACATAGGACAACACTGGTCGGTTACATACCACACATTGGGCAACACTGGTCGGTTCTTTACCGCAGATAGGACAACCCTGATCGGTTACATACCACAAATGGGACAACATTGGTCAGTTGCATACCACAAATAGGACAACACTGGTCGGTTACATAACACAAATGGACAACATTGATCGGTAACATACCACAAATAGGACAGCACTGATCGGTAACATACCGCGCATAGGACACCACTGGTCGGTAACATACCACAAATAGGACAACACTGGTCGTTTACATACCGCACATAGGACAACGCTGGTAGGTAACATACCACAGATAGGACAATACTGGTCGGTTACATACCGCACATAGAAAAACACTGGTCTATAACATACCGCAGATAGGACAACACTGGTCGGTTACAAACCACAGATAGGACAACATTGGTCGGTTACATACCACAAATAGGACCCCCTTGGTCGGTTACATACCACAATCGGGTCAATATTGGTCGGTAACATACCTCACTAAGGACAACACTGGTCGCTTACATACCACAAACAGCACAGCACTGATCGGTAACATACCACAAATAGGACAACACTGGTCGGTTACATACCGCAATAAGGACAACACTGGTCGGTTACATACCACAAATAGGACAACACTGGTCGGTTACATACCACAAATAGGACAACACTGGTCGATTACATGCCTCAGATAGGACAACACTGGCCGGTTACATACCACAAATAGGACCACACTGGCCGGTAACATACCACAGATGGGACAATACTGGTCGGTTACATACCGTACATAGGACAACACTGGTCGGTTACATACCACACATAGGACAACACTGGTCGGTTACATACCGCACATAGAACAACACTGGTCGGTTACATACCACAAATAGGACAACACTGGTCGGTTACATACCACAAATAGGACAACACTGGCCGGGCGGCGTGACTGGGTTGATACAATCAGGAGCCAGACATTTCACCGTGGCACAGTCACGAAGCTGTGGAACCAGCGCGCAAAATCCCGGAGCGAAAATGACCGGAATTGTCAGACAGATTTGCAGCAGCAGATGCATCTAAAAACAATCATATCAAACAGATTACATAGTTAAAGAATTATTATGACGACCATAATTGTCCATATGATGATCACGATTATAATGATGACATCGGTGGTTGTAAGGGTGAAGTGATACAAATTATGATGATGATATTGTTACTTCTGATGATGATGTTGCTGCTGACGATGATAATGACTAAGAAGAATATGATGATGATGATGATAGTGGTGGTGGTAAAGGTGGTGGTGATGATATTGATAATGATTATCATATCCAACTTTCGATGCAGCCCGCGGCCGCCTTCAATCAAAATCGATGGAAAGATTTAAAATTTAATTGGATTGGACAATTACGAATTTTGTATTTGAAACATTACTTTTTTTGTAATAAATCAAATTTCAAAATTTCGTGAGTGAAATGTTAATTTATAATATCTCCTATAAAGATTACTTTTTGTTTTACAACTTAACGTTTACACCATCATTTTAGGTTTTAAAACGATAGTCATTTTGTTAATATTTCAAGTAAAGTACAAGTGAAATAAGTAACGCGTTCTTTCCCCAGGTACATACAATTTATAATTTCTTATTTCCTGTCCCATTCGTTGAAAGGGACACTATGCACTCAGAGGGACACAGCTCGCATTATGATTAGCATGAGTATGATAATCATTATTATTATATAATTAATATTAGGTTTGTATGAAACTATCAATAACTAGAGTATAAAATAACCAAATAATACATTACATCATTGTGTGTTGTTTATTTACAAATAGAAATATATGGACAAGCACATTGAAGAGCGTAATTATCAAATATAAAGAAAAGTTTCAAATTAATTATTACATTAGACACGCCCAAAGTAATAATAAAATCTTTAACGCCACGTACGGCTGTGCTGTTTCAGTCACACTGCCGTAATAGCAAACCCATTTGATAGCAAGAATATAAAATAACTTAAATACGCTTACCTTTATCGAAAATTCACTGCTTGTATAAATCAGTGTGACATGCACGTTTCAAATAAGACACACAGCTGTTGCTTTATATCAATATTGCTTTGGCTCTCGTCCAATAACACACCTTTTGATGCTTGATTTCAGTTCATAAACAAATTAAATTGTATCCTGTTTAAGCTGTTTACATGCTAATGTAATCCACCCAAATGCACTTTACACAACAAACGCTCTGTTGACGATGAAAATCTAATTATAAAAAAAAAACAGAGTAAGGAGAAGCTTTCATCAACGCATATTAAAGTGAGACTGCACTATTTTGTCAAATATTTATGAATTTATATAAAATGTGTAAAAAAACTTATTATACATATATTTCAATATAAATTAAAATAAAAGTTAAGAAGAACATGTGTCGAAAAATGCGAAATAAGCCAGATATTTAATTCTGAAATCGAAAATGGCTGTACAGCCGAATTCGCCAACATGTATACCATGCATGTAATGTGAATCTAAATTTAGTTTTAGTGCAGATTCGTTCATACGACACAAAGACACAATTTTGTTTAACAAGTACGAGTCAAAGTGTCGGTATCGGCTTTAACCAGCGCTAACTTGTCTTTGCTTTAATTTCTGAAATTCGTCTTCAATGTATAATTTGTCTTGCCTATTTTGTGTTATTGTAACATATTTTTATCAATATATTACAATTTAACACATATAAAAATCGTGCATACTCACTTTAACGGATGTTAGCAGTATGCTTTGAATAGGGAAACATTACAAATTCGCCTCCAACTTGCCTACCATTATTCATTTCGTCATTCAACAGAACATAAAACAACAAAAAAGTCGGTGAATAACGATTGGTTGTATCTATTTGTTCCATTTTCCTTCACGATAGTGTGTCTAAAACTTGGCGTTAAAGGTTTTATTATTACTTTAGGCTTGTCGATATATTTTCTGCTTTTTTTAAAGTACCCCATTATGTATGTCATAAATTGACATCTTTAGCACAACAATTAAATAGGTATAGTACAATATACATGCGCCAATTAGGGACACATTTTCAGGCATAACAAAAATAGGTTAATTAAAAGAATGCCATCGGTGTGCGCGCGAAAGTTGAGTCAGAGCGCTCGTTATTGGAAATTGGACGTCTGTCGGGGAAAATTGGCAGTGAAATTGCGGAAAATGTAAGCTTTGTGAACGAATATGCATTTTAGTTTTTAGTTAACGAATGTCAGGCACCATGTCTCTTTTTCAGAAAAATAAATATCTAAAGGACTGTTCCATTGTAATTGCAGTTGTTAGAGCGTTGAAATGTATATGTCACATATTTTCGCGATATAATTTTTCATTCAAGAATTACAACATTGCTTTTGAATGATTTACAAAAACAAATATAAAGGTAAATGCTTTACTAATGCCTGGTTAGTTGATCAGGTAAATGTATGGTTAATTGTTTGCTCAATTATCTACTAGACTTGTGATCTAGGTATTATGCAGCTGAACTTTTGATATGAACCAAATATTTGTTTCATAAATTTGTTTTGAATTAATATAAACATATTTCAATTTTGTTCTTAAATGAATCAAACATTAACTTTGTTTTACAGCACGTGACACAAGAATGTTAACATTGTTAGAGACAATGAATGGCACTCTGAAAGCCAACACTGGCTTCTAAGACTCCTTATGACTCGGGGCGTAGGTGGGGTAGAGACGGCTGTGCCCACTGAGCTTCCACAGGGAATCGTCTTCCCCTTGAAGACTGTGGATAAGTTGGAGGCATTGGAGACAAGATTGGATGATGAAACAACCCCTTCCTATGTTGTAAGTATATTTGGAAGTGATACAAGTAGTATATCATAATGTTTTGTGATTTGCCAGGACTTGTTTCATGTTTTCATCTACATTTATCCAGATTATGTGCATCTCTGATTTAATAGTTATGAAAACTATAGCATTTATCACTGAAAAAAAAGTTTAGTCAAAATCATTTGACTAAACATGGTTTGATTATACATAAACTCCTATACTTCTAAATTCTGACTTCAAAATATTGTCATTAAACTTCAATTGTTGTAGGTGAAATATATAGCTGACCTTGGTAGACTCAGATGTACAGGACAATGTTGGCCGCACCATGAGAACCTTGATTGACAACAGCCTAGCCAAGCAATACAATTTCAAGGTCCTAAAGCGGAAAATAAAGTTTGAGGGCCTAACACCACAGGCAATATTTTTCGTAAGTTTAAAGTGATTTTACTTGTTTCAATAACCAATTGTGGCTGCGGGGTGCCCTTCGGGGGTTGATGGGTCAGAATTGCAGTAACCGTTGGGTCTTGCATGTTGAAAGAGGTATCTTCGTCGTGGCGTAGTGGATATGGTGTCCGCCTAGCGATCGGGTGGTCATGGGTTCGAGCCCCACTGGGAGCGTTCCTTTGATCTCCCCCAAAGACACCAAGTACTGGTTTAGTCCCAGAAAACGGACTCGAGAGCGTGTATATAAGCCTATGGCTTTCGATGCAATCGAGCAAAAATGAATAGGTTTAAACTAAAGAGGTATCTTAACGGTTTTGGATGTTTACAATCTATGCAGTTGTTAGATTCCAAGTTACATGTATTCGGAAATTTCACAGTAAAATACATATTTATGCGAAATATTGGTGAATAGTAAATACCCCGTTTTTCATGTAGACCATTCCCATAAGCTGTAAGAATGAAATACAGATTGCGAAGAGTTCTTAGTTCAGGGCTTTTTTCACAATTTGGGAACATGACATATTCCCTTGAAATTGGGAATTCAAGCGTCACTTCAGCCCAAATTGGGAAAATATTATTAGATTAAAATAATAATTTATGTTTAATCTTTACAAATAGAATGGTATACATTAAAACTAGGGATGGGACCGAATATCCAAATATTCGAATATTCGATTATCGGCCGAATATTCGAATCCAAAATTCATATTCGAATATTCTATTCTTATGCAAAGATACTTCCAAAAAAAGTTATAAATACATGTACAAAGTAGCAGTTTTGGTTTCCATTATAAGTCATTGCTTTGATAACAGCTGCCATCAATGAACGAGATGATAATTGGCAAATCGGAGGGTATAATGAGACGGACCAATCGTCAATTTACTCTCAATTCAGAGTTATGCAATATGTAGAAACTATTTTCTGAGAATCAGTCGAAAATGAAGTAAAGTTATGTGAAACATTAATGTGTATTGATAAACATTTAAAAATCTGTGTTTTCACAGGTTTTTAAACCTCAGCTTCAATTGTATAAACAGTGGTTAATATGAACTGTAGTAACTGGATTACCGCAGTTATTTACATGGTTATGTTACCGCCATATATTTGTATTTGTATAAACGATGGTTATTTCGTTGTAACCTAACCATTGACATTTGTTAACTTACACAGTAAAATTACCAACAATACATCCCTGAAAATGACGTCGTTTTACCGCAATTTGTCAGACGAACATTGTCCAGTATGGCCTCTGACTCTGTCATAGAAATAAGCGAAAAACGGGCTAAAACCTTAAGTGACCGTGAGGTGGCCGTTTGTAAGAACTTACCGAAAGAAAATCTTCATTAACTCAAATCAAACCAAAGCGGCAACTCGTTACATATTAAGAAATGGACACCATGCTCGTTGTAGTCAGAAACTTGGTACAAGACATTATTTAAAGCCCCATTAACACTCAAAATCAACGAATATTTCGTAAAATATTTTATCAAATAAAGTTAATCAATAGCGAATCATACAGCTATGTAGCTTGAGGGAAAGTATACCTTCACATTGTTTCAATTTTGATTTCAAATCACTGTATTGCCTGGAGCAATACTTTAAACCCAAACATATACTACACTGTATTTAATGTTTTAATGTAAATTATGTAAATGTAATCCATTATGTAAATAGAGTTTGATACCATCTATAAATCTCGGGACATATTTCAATTAACGAGCTGTTAAAATAAATGTAAGTTTTGTTAAAGTGTTAAAACTCTTCAGCTCCGTTAAAAGAAGATTGGTGCACATGAGTTTGTCAAAAACGCTGCGCTTTGAATAAATACACTTTATGGTAACCTGTGAATAATTATTAACATTGTTCTTAGACATTATGCACATACGGTGTGAATTTTACCTGAATTTATTATTTATTCACTCGATAACACACTTAAAATTGTTTGCAAAAATAGAGAATACTATGTTAGTGTCATTGTGCACTTTAATTTATCCGACGAGTTGAATTTACACGGCGAGGCTTACCGAGGCGTGTAAATTAAAGCAGACAATGACATTAATATAGTATTCTACTTATTCTGCGATATTATAACAACATCTGTATTCAAAATATCAGTGTTTAATTGTTAAAATTATCAGGACAAATTGTCTCATATCGGGACGCCGCCCCAACCACCCTAATAGCGAGACTGTCCCGTCAAGATCTGGCATGTATGTTTTAATTCCGTTATCCATATATCAAATCAATGATTATCTTATCAGAATTTAGTTTCTCAAATTTAAACCAATTACATCGCCGTAGTTTCCAGAAAAATAGCGATACCAAAAGCATAAATATTATCGACTGAAAGTAATCAAAATCAATTAGAAGTATTGAAATAAATTATAATAACGGTAATGTGTTTTCCTGAAATATCTTACATCTTATGAAACTTAACAGTATTTATTTAAAAAGAAGAGCATAATAATCAATGATCTTTAAAAAAAAAAATACTCTATTCAGTTTTCAAAGCTGCACATAACCTACGATTTATAGTGGCATTTGTGGCAATCAGGAATAGTAATTGGCTCCGGACGGTCATACGTTCGGACATTTTAATATAAGCTTTAAAATTTGTATATTCGAATATATTCGAATAATGACAAACGAATATTCGAATATCATTTACAGTATTCGTTCCCATCCATAATGAAAACCAATCAGTAAAACGGTTATTTTAACCTACCAGTCTTTTTTTCTACACTGAAGATCTCATTATTTCTAAACTTTTAAACTGAAACTGTGTTTACTGGATTTGGGAAAAAAATATGAGATATGTTTTGCCATTGGGAATATGACCCAATAACGGCTATACAATCAGCTGAAAAGCCCTGCAGTTATACCTGTTTATTTACATATTAGGATCATCTAGCTTGAAATAAACGTTTCTGTATATTTTTAGCAGTTTTAATGCACGCGTTACCAGTGTACTCATTCTTGAATTCAAGTGCAAAAGATAAGGTGCTTAAATGGTTTGTGTAATTCCTTAAAGAAAAATCAATAAAGTATTCGTTCTACCCCTAATGTTTATAAAAGAATAGTTTAAAGACTAAAATCCGAGCAGACCGTATTTATGGTAATTTTAGTCTGACTGTTGACCAAACAGTCTATTGTAACACTGGGGGTATAAATATCATCTCTTGTGTTGTGTCTATAATATGGGGATGTCACAAATGTCGATTTGTAAACATTTCCCATGTAAAAAATAACCTTCATTTGTATCAGGCTGTCTTCGCATGAATCCTTTCACTTGGCAAGCAAACCTGAAAGACATGGAGGCTGCAAACCTGAAAGACATGGAGGCTGCTGTAACGAAGTGGCTTGGAGGGGCGAGGGACAGGAACGGCGGGCGGAAGTCCAGAGAAACTCTGAGGGGGCCTGCTCTTGCAACGCCTCCTCCTGGCTCGCCTTCCAGCACACCAGAAAATCCCTGAATTTCCTTGTTGATCATTATTTTGAATTAAAAACTAATTGTAGATAATGAATGATTATGGTGTGTATTTAATTATTTTGAACGAAGTGCATAATACGGTTTATTTTATTCATCTTTTTAATTTGTTCTTTACCTTTCCTAGTCAGTATAATTTGAAGGTACTTTATTTTTCCAAACTGCATAATAAAATATGCTTTGTAATTCTGTTTTAAATTGTTTCTACGAATCCTAGTCAGTACTTCTATAGAATCTAGTCAGTATTATTTGGCAAGCATTTAACAATGTTATTGTATGTAGTGCTTATGGCGATTTGCAGGTTAATATTTAAGTATTCAAAAAGTATCAGTAACTTTGTGTGTATGTTTTATAAGTGATGTTTTGCTAACCTGAGAGTTACTGTATAATTGAGTTTTGTTGACAGAAGTGAGTTCATTATTTTGTGAGTTGTACTTCTGTTGTATACTGATTTTGTGCTGCCGGTCTTTGGCATGGCACACATTTAGAAACTTGGTCAGACTGTCCAGGCCCCATTTAGGCGAGCGAAAGTGGGCCTTTAAGACCCTCTCGTTTTCTTGCTTTCAATTGTATGCAAGAATAATTGAGAGCATCGCATTTTGCAGATATCAACAGAAAACTATGATTTAGACTAGTGCATCACTCGCAAATATTCTCATCACTCATCGTTTATCATGATTTGATGATTTCATTCTGATTTGTATGTTATTTTTCTATGCTATCTATATGTGTATATATTTTAAGGCAGCAAGTAATCATTATGTTCCTCTGACAATATCTAATTCGAATTTGAATATGGGTAAAAAACTAGATCACCATAGAAAATCTTACTTAAACTTTGTTCAAAGTCTAGCATGTCATAACATTAAAGAATATTTGATTTATGTAGTGATACATAGCTGTTTTGGGCATTATTGTTAGTAACCCAAGGTATATTTCGAATGGACTGATACACGCAAAACGTGTAACATTTTTGTGTGCAAAATTAGATTTAAAAGTCTAATTATATCATATAAGTTGGCAACCATTGTCTGAACACTGATCCTCGAGGTTGGTCGTCTTATTTATATAATTGAACTGTTCGTAGTAAAAGTCATCTCATGATAGAGTCAATTAAATACATGTACATTTAACGCTTTGATCAGGTACATTTGTGTGTGCGTTTTTAAAACATATAGACGTCAAATCCCTGTGTATATGTAATTGTGTAATGTCTGCATGTACGTTTACCATTGCGTTTGTTACAATGTAATTTATGACATATGTTTGGTAAAAAAAAGTCTGTTCATTCTTACTGTAAGAGGTGTTTATGCAACTGTTAGTGGTGTATATGCACTGTAAATGGTGTATATGCAAGGACCTTGTGTGCACAAATTGCTGCAGTGACTTATAGTTGTGATGTTTGAATCACACTTTTAACAGATTTGCGTGAAACCATTTGTTACGTTCATTGTTTATATTTCACTTATAAAATGGCATGACAAATTATTATTTTTGTTGTATCTAAAAAGAATCCCTATCATTTGAACATCATTTTCATTCTTAGGTTCGGGATAACAATGGAGATCCAAATGTCCTTTGTAGACACCCATATTGAACCTGGTTATTGACCGGATATCATATATGGCCCATTAACCAACCAGTTGTCGTGCGAGGGACCCATATAGGACCCAAATAAAACCCAGATGCCAGACAAGGGACCCATATAGGGCCCATATTATACCCAGATGCCAGTTAAGGGACCCATATAGAGCCCAAAAAATACTCAGATGACAGACAAGGGACCCATATAGGGCCCATATTATACCCAGATGTCACTTAAGGGACCAATATAGGGCCCATATAATACTCAGATGTCAGTTAAGGGACCCATATAGGGCCCATATAATACCCAGATATCAGACAAAGGACCCACAAAGGGCCCATATTAAACCCAAATGTCAGTTGAGGGACCCATTTAGGGCCCATATTTTGCCCATATAGCAATCCCACATGGGTCTCTCATATTGCCCGGTTGCAAATCTCGCGTGGGCCCCACATGGGGTGCCCAGTTGGGACCCATATAGACACCCAGATGGGGCCCTTATGCGTCCAATATATAATGTATGTTTGCCGGGTAGTCAGAACATTAAAAAAACGGGTTTTGAATCAGGCCCTTCCTTATTATAAAGAGCCCCACCATTGCAAATCAACTATCCACATCCTATTATTTACCAAGCATAACTATGTGTAAGAGATCTACGCATAATAAAAAAAATATATCTTTAGAAACGATATTCGGCTTATATTCTGATTTTGAAAATACAGGTTGAACATTTACGTTTTGAAATAATAACATGGAAAACAAAGGTTTAATGGTTGGTACTTTTTTAAAATATAGAATATAAGACGTATAGAACATATCCATTACATATATGTACACATATATTCAAACTTCACACTTGAGTACGAAGATATAAACGATACAACATCACATTTTAGTACGTGTCATCACATGGCATATATGTATGCTATGGCATTAGTTTGTTCTTTACGATTGACATATATGGTATGCTTGAATTTCGTTTAGACGCAGTTTTCTTTCCACACATTGAAATCATACATCTAAACTAGTATCTTAAAGCGTTTTTTTACACGAACAATTTAACTACGATACTTTTCGATACATTATTGAAGCATAAATTATTGAATATATCTTACATTCAGAATTTGATAAAACATTATATTTCCTACAAGTATGTAAAATTGAACGCCTAAGAGCATCGCTTCATGTGGATGGGGGAGCATGTGTGCTTCCTGCTGATCCAAAATCAAGTGCGCTTACAAGTTTGTGCCCCTTATCTGATCATTATCGATATGTGTACGCATTTTTACGATGCATTGGGGCAGAATTAGGAATTTGGACACTAAGAGTTATAACGTTCGCAATTGGCATCAAGTAGATTTTTATCTGACAGTCATAACATTCTTTTAGGAACGTCGCAGCGGGGCAGTGGATGTACTATTGGCATACATATTAGTAGTTCACACAAAGTATATCATTATCGCGCACCATAACACTGCTTTGGAATCCCGTAGCACTGCCCTTTAAATGATGAGTATGGTCGGCACTTAAATTCGCTACGAAAAGATTATTTAATCATCTATCGTAATAAAACTTATTCGTGACAAAGTAATGATTATAAAACTTAATATAGACTCCTTTTCTATTAGATTATTAATAAGAAAAGGGGAAATATGCTCATGCTATATATACAGAAGTCGTCAATTTCGCCTTTGAAACAACCCCAATAATGCTTCCTGATGCATAATAATATACATCGTCTGCATAAATCGACGTTAGGCAATCGAACAACGATCTGCCTATGAAAAAATACAATTCAATATAAATCTATATACATAAACTCCTCGTTGAGACAAACCCTACCTTAATTGTAAAGACATGCAGAGAATTGCCCTCCCGGATGTATGCCTACCAGGATATACGCCGATCCGCCTAATAGCCCTCTTAAATTGTCATCACTAATAGCCATAATAGGCAATTCTCGTTAAAATGTTAAAGATTATGTATATAAAGGCGTTGTTTCAAACATAAATATACAAATATACGTCATTAGTAACACGAATTAAATATATCAAGTCAAGTCAATTTTATGTGCAAATACATTAGTACATAGCCAAACAACATACATAAAAACATGTAATTACGGTGTAAATAAATGCATATTCAACAATTGTAATGAAAAGTATGGGGTATATGATGAACATGAAAATAATTAATGGTTGTGTGAATGTTGACAAAAAACATAACAACAGTGAACAATTTACATATATACATAAATAATATTAATTTCGACTAGATCTTAAATCAAACGCCATTCTAATAAATTGAGCCAGGTTAATTAATGTCTTTCTATTCGAAGTAGACATCAGTTGCTTAAATTTATAATAGAAGACCAGCATTGATAATATTTAGGTAACAATAACTAGTTTTCTTAAATCTCTATACAGTGGACAAATTAACAAAAAAGGTATTCATTCTCAATAACACCCATTTTACACATTGTACATACTCGTTCACTTCTTGGAATATTTCTATATCTAACTTGAATGAATAGTGAGTGTGCAGAACAGCGAAGTCTAGACAAACAAATTGTATCCCTAACATTTACCACAGTATCTAAATATAAGGCTTTGCTAAATTCGTTGATAACTTTATAATTTTGAACAAACAAGAAACATTTGACTGCTTCATGTGTGGTATAAAACTTTGTGTAAAAAACGATGTGTGTACACTGGCAAATGAGCTACACGAATTTACGAAAATTCTTCGTGCGTTTGATTTGATTTTGGTCGGGAATCAATGAATGAATCTGGAGCCGGACCTGCTTTTTCTTATTTTATGCAAATCTTTGTAGTTTTCTCCATAATTTGAATTACAAATATATATTTGCAAACAAATTTGAAACTTGGGATGTTAAAAAAACTAATGAAAACCACAAAGACTCAAACGCATACTTGATGTGAAGTATGCTCGGAACCAGTCAAATCCTTGTGCGGACCAGATTAGTAGTGTTTTGTAACCTATATTAACTGGTTCCGGAAAAGTCCATGGCGCGAAATGGACAGCACAATAATGGCGGGGCCGAATGCTTCTTTAAATGTAGACCAGAAGGATTCACTTGGAAAATATCTCTAACGGTATAATTCTAGGGTATATTGAATTTTATTTCATCTTACCAAAAAGAAATAATTCCCAAGTGCATGCATACATATCAATTAATTTATTTCTGCAATGTTCAGAAGTGGGTGGGGTAATGTAAAAAAATAATTCCTTATATGGTTGTTACTGTTGTTGAGTCGTGGGTTTTGTTTGATTCGTGGGTATAGAAATCGCGTGAAATCTCGCGATAGAAATCTTCGCACATGATGCAGTTCGTTACGGAAAAATGTTTTGACATGGTCACCATTTTTTTCCCATCAAAAATGCATCAAAAAAAGGGTTTTCCACAGGCCATTTAACGGTCCCTCCCCGGGGCAATTAAATTTCGAAATCAGAGTGGCGCCTGAAAATTTTCCAATCAGTTACTGCAACTAGCAATTCTAAAGATCAAAGCGATATCGACTTAGCCGAAAATTGAGAGAGCCGATTTACTACCCTCTGTCAATTACGTCACGTATCTATTTACCCAACTAAAGCGTCGCTGTTTTCGAAAATCAATATTGGCCAATGAAAGCGCAGGCTTTGCAGTGTTTTTTTTAACTCCTAGAGGGGATTTTTTTTTACAAAATAGGGGGAAAATATATACTCTTTCTGGAGGGGAATGGGGCCGAATAACGCCGAATATTTAATCCAAAAAAACACTGCTTTGAATGAGTGACTGCACTCAAGGCAGGCACTACCTGTAATTAAATCATGCAGACGACTCGTGACATACATGCCACAGAAATCTTGGTCAGTTTCTTTGAAGACTGATGATGGCAACCGGCGGTAATCCTCCTGGAAGTTGTTCATTGCATGCATAATACTGCAAAACATTTACTCGATCGTAAAGGATTTTAACAAATTATCCTTGAATTCATAACGCAACTGTTAATGTGTTGTTGAAATCTCAAATGAGCATAAATAAATTTGTAATCCGAAATCCACTCCTGAATGTTAATGTCAACACGTTAGTTATCCGAAATACACTTCCGAAGGTAAATTTTAACTCGACGTTTACCGATTCTTGCTTCTGATAACAGTGATAATTTATTTTGTGTTGACCTTTGTCTCGGCGCAAAAAATGTGCAGCATGTACAACGTCGCGTCATTTGCATAGAAAGCGGTGTGTATTGAGCGTTGTATAAACAAGCACACATCACGGCAGGGGATTTACGCATGTTCAGTGGCAATATTTCATCAAATCTATAAATTGACACTTATGCCGAAAATTATTTGATACTTTTGATACTTAAGAAAAATGGCAAAGTTTGTTTTAAAGAAATTATTGAGTACTTATATCGTCAATATTTACCAGAAAGTGCGTTAAAAATGGAATTTACGGGATTATCGGGTAATTAAACTTGAAAAGTAGTAAGTATGCAGTAATAGTCTTAGAGTCAGGTTGATACGGATGTATTGGAGAATCGTTCGAGTCGGGATTTAAGTATCTATGCGGGAAAGTTTCAAAGCAATTAAAATATATATCTTTATAAATGACTTTATAGCTGGTGGGGTTTTCTTGAAGAGTCATTAAATAGCGCACCAATTACGTCTGTTTTTGATCACAATAAATACTGTTTACTTTGCATCCTCNTCAAAATATCTAGAAGGTCTTTAATATTTCTCCAAATGTGTTTTCCTTGATGATGACACTTTGTAGCTCACATGTTGCATGCCTATCTATCGAAGAATAAGGTCAAAGGTTGTGTAGTTTCTGCTTGTCAACATTTTGAGTTTATTTACTTCAATTTGGTAATAAGAACAGCACTAAGTGTTTCCATTTATCTAACATAGAACACAACAATTTTTAAATATGTTCTATTTGCAGGGACTACCCTAGGCCTTAAAAATAGGGAGAAGTGACTTCTCCTTTTTTCTTATACAGGGAGAAGTTTGGAAAAGCAGGAAGAAGTTTGTGCGAACAATATTGACTTTAATATTTGAGTAAATTCTTGACTTTAAGTTTTTCAAAAACAAAACATGTTCATTTCACAACTTTTATTATTTCTATCATTATACTATGTTTATTTGTAACAACAATAAGTTCTCATGAAAATCTACTTCATCATAACACATTTCAGTCATTTAAAACATTTAAGTAATTTAAGATATGTATCGGGAGCACCGTTACATCAAATATTTATCGTCATCATATTATCATCATCCCTATAACTGCTTTTGTAAAAAAAAAACACAATCTTAATGCATGGATATCTAGTATCAAGTCCATCATCATCAAGTACAAACAATTCATATTTTCAAATTAAATAAAATCCTTTCATATAAATATATTCTTGTTACAAACTACTTTTACCTAATTTTGTATGATATTTACAATTTAAAGTGTGACAAACACCTAAATTATGTCAGCCAATTTCAAGCTTGCGTCCAATTAGAACCCTCATTTCTCTACTGTTATTTTAATTAGCAGCCCAAATTCCCGCTGTATCCGTGCATTCTGTCACAGACAATTGGCTTTAATAAACCTACCGCACTAAACGGTCCCTACGGCATAATTCTCCACGAAAAAATCATGACAAGTTACTTAGCAGACTGATGATGAAAAGCGGGTATAGATTTTTTCGTGGATATTGTGCATTTCATGCATAGTTCAATTTGTAATGGAAACACACTTCAGAATTTTAATGTTAACGCGACGTTAAAAACACTCTAAAC